>BRDA01051175.1:0-11167 GCA_036984385.1 Crenuchus spilurus
AGTTCCTCAGTCCAGTGCCTCACTCTAATCTCTCTGTCCAGTCCCTCAGTCTAATCTCTCTGCCCAGTCCCTCAGTCTAATCTTTCAGTCCAGTCACTCTGTCCCCTCTCTCAGTCCAGTCTCTCTGTCCAGTCCCTCAGTATAGTCCCTCAGTGTAACCTCTCTGTCCAGTTCCTCAGTCCAGTGCCTCACTCTAATCTCTCTGTCCAGTCCCTCAGTCTAATCTCTCTGCCCAGTCCCTCAGTCTAATCTTTCAGTCCAGTCCCTCAGTCCAGTTCCTCAGTCTAGTTCCTCAGTCCAGTCTCTCTGTCCAGTCCCTCAGTACAGTTCCTCAGTCTAAACTCTCTGTCCAGTCCCTCAGTCCAAACTCTCAGTCCAGTCCCTCAGTACAGTTCCTCAGTCTAATCTCTCAGTCCAGTCCCTCAGTCCAGTCCTTCAGTCTAATCTCTCAGTCCAGTCCCTCAGTCTAGTTCCTCAGTCAAATCTCTCTGTCCAGTCCTTCAGTACAGTTCCTCAGTCTAATCTCTCTGTCCAGTCCCTCAGTCCAGTCTCTCAGTCCAGTCACTGTGTCCCCTCTCTCAGTCAAGTTTCTCAGTCTAATATCTCATTCCAGTCCAGTCTCTCAGTCCAGTCCCTCAGTCTAATCTCTCAGTCCAGTCACTCTGTCCCCTTTCTCAGTCCAGTCTCTCAGTCTAATCTGTCAGTCCAGTCCCTCAGTACAGTCCCTCAGTGTAACCTCTTTGTCCAGTCCCTCAGTCCAATCTCTCAGTTCAGTCTCTCTGTCCCCTCTCTCAGTCCAATCTCTCAGTACAGTCCATCAATCTAATCTCAGTCCAGTCTCTCTGTCCAGTCCCTCAGTCTAATCTCTCAGTCCAGTCTCTCTGTCCAGTCCCTCAGTCTAATCTCTCAGTCCAGTCTCTGTCCCCTCTCTCAGTCCAGTCTCTCTGTCCAGTCCCTCAGTCTAATCTCTCTGTTCAGTCCCTCAGTCCAGTCACTCAGTCATATCTCAGTCCAGTCTCTCTGTCCAATCCCTCAGTCCAGTCTCAGTACAGTCTCTCAGTCGAGTCCTTCAGTGCAGTTCCACTGTCCAGTGTCTCTGTCCACTCTCTCTGTCCACTCTATGTATGTCAATTATCTTAGTCCACTCTCTCAATCCAATCTTTCAGTCTGAAAAAGATCCATTGCTGTAGCCCTGTATCCAGGACCTAAACACGCCTTTGACTCAAAAAATGCATTTTAAAGATGGAAAGTGTTAACACAGGCTGTAAATGTGAACATATGATGGTAAAAATGGAGATCAAATGAAGGTCCTGTACAACTACTCACAACAAAAAGCAGCTCTGAACCTTTTTTTCTGTCCACTTGGGGGCAGTATTGGCTACTGCTACATAGTGTGGCTTCCTCATCTCGCCCCTCCTGCCTCACTACTTTTACAGTCCAGTAAATATGATTTTTATATCAAATTTAAATGATAATATCTCTATTTTTACTTAGACTATCATCATCAACTTAGCATTAGTGTAGAACTTAGAGAGACAACTTTGGGCAGAAGTTGATGGTGATGATTAACGTGACTTTGTTTTAATGCTGTCCTTCATATATTAAGTAGCTAATAATTAATGAAAGTAAATATTGTGACAATAATGATAGTTGATTAACAGCATGTCTAAATCATCGCCAACTTCAGACTCCTCCAATATATGGATATATTATTTATTTATTTATTATTTATTTAATATATGATATTTAACTAAAATGTTATTTTCTCTGTAAGTTTGTTATATATATAAGTATGTGTTTTTGTGTTTGTGCATGTGTTAGTGTTTGCACAGCCCATTGTCAGCAGGGCTAAGCCGGAGATGCTGAAGTCCCATTTCATCCCTACGATGGAGAAGCTGAGGAAGCGCACGGCGAAGGTGGTGGCTGAGGAGGAGCACCTGAGGATGGAGGGAAAATCAGAGGGAGATGAGGAGGAGGGAACCATTAGAGATGAATTTGCTGTTCTGTGCAGGGATCTGTATGCACTTTACCCACTGCTCATCCGCTATGTCGACAACAACAGGTACAGCATCCAGTCAGACCTGAGAGCTTTCAGTTATCACAGGATAAATCTGATAAGTCTGCCTGACTCTTCGGAGTCCAGACTGTACACCTAAACTTCATTCAGATCAGTGCTGAGCTTTTCCTGACTCAGTACAGTACTTCACCTTATATTAGTATTTTACAGTATATTACAGTATATTACTGCTCTAGTTCAACGGCAATACAGGACAGTGGACAGTGGTCATGTTCCCTCTCTGTTTTAGTCTTCACACCAGTTTACATCATGAAAACCTGGAGTAAGTGATTTATTTGTTTGTGTACTCTGTGTATATGAGTGAACTCTCTCTCTCTCTCTCTCTCTCTCTCTCTCTCTCTCTCTCTGTATGTGTGTATCAGGGCGCGGTGGCTGACCTGTCCTGACCCAGATGCTGAGGAGCTGTTCCGGATGGTGGGAGAAGTCTTCATCTTTTGGTCCAAATCTCATGTGAGAAAAGGCTTTTCTCGTGTGTGTTCAGAAGAGACATAAGTGAGATCATATGAGATTAGATGAGCAGCAGGACTCCGACTGTCTCCTCAGTGTGTTTCTTATTCTCTGCAGAACTTTAAGCGTGAGGAGCAGAACTTTGTGGTGATGAATGAGATAAACAACATGTCTTTCCTCACTGCTGACAGCAAGAGCAAGATGAGCAAGGTGAGCCGGGTCGGGTCAGCAGAATTCTGATCTGCGTTATGTTTCATTAACAGATCAACTGTATGAGAGTTTCAATGTATCATGTGTTAATAGCTGTGAAATAGCAGTGTAATTACAGTGTAATTAATGTAATTAATGTAATTTACATAATAGCAGTAACAGCAGTGTAATTTGTGTAATAGCAGTGTAATTACAGTGTAATTAATGTAATGAATGTAATTTATGTAACATCAGTGTATTTGCAGTTCAATTAGTGTAATAACAGTGTAATTACAGTGTATTAGCAGTGTAATTACTGTATATTTAGTGTAATAACAGTGTAACTGCAGTGTAATAGCAGTGTAATTACAGCATAAATGCAGTGTAATTACAGAATACTGGGTGCTATACATATCTGGCTGATTTATACTTCTAAGACGATACATGTAAACATATCTGGGCTGTAAACATAAGTCCTGGTGGGGTGTCTGGACTGTTCATTGGGTCCATCCGTTTAGCTGATTAACTTGTGATCAGACTTAAACAACTCTAGCTGGAGAGCTAGCACAATACCAGAATTTTGACTTTGATACTGGTACATTTACATTTGAGGCATTAGCAGACGCTCTTATCCCACCCAGGGATCAAACTGGCAACCTTTCGGTCACAAGACCAGATCCCTAACCACCAGGCCACTGCTGCCTGCCTAGTATCATGAGTAGTGACATACCGCAACCTTTCATCTTTTCTTCCAGGGAGAATGTTCCTACAAACACATTCATGTTTTTATACACGAGAAAGTGTGCAGAATGTAATAAAAAAACACTCCTCCAGCTGTTAAACATGTGGGTAAATTGATCATGACACGGAACATTTTCACTGGGAGAGAGAAAGATACATTCAATTAAATCCCAGCAAATTCTGGAAGCAAACGTCACACCAATATACAGTAATATAAAGAAAATGACGTCTACAACAGGATAATGATCCTAACACACACCTCACAGTCCCCAAACGTAAGCATCAGAAATGTGGATAGACCTCAGAAGAGCAGGTCTATGAATGTCACTTTTATATGGCAGTACCTCAAATAAGAATGAGAAGACTCTTAAATGTCTACAAAAAGCATTTACAAGCTGTGATACCAAAGTGATGATTACTGCCGTCTATGCTTTTTTATGTCTTTGAGAAATAAGGTCATTTTTTAGCTGTCCAGAAATTTCCAGCTGTCCAGTCCCTGATAGCTTCTATACAGTCAATTAGCCTATGTACATTTTGGATTTCAGTAGGTTTAAATGACAGATGAAGCTGAATGTCATCAGCAAATAAATGATAAACAATATTAAAACTATCTATAATCTGTCCCAAGGGCATCATATAAAGAGAAAATAACAATGGCCCCAACACAGACCCCTGTGGAACACCACAAGTCAATGGAGCAGAGTCAGAGTCAACATTCCCAATGGTCACAGCAAAAATTCTCTCAATAAGATATGATATAAACCATTTTAGTACTAAGCCAGATAAGCCCACCCAATATCTTAACCTATTTATTAAGATATGATGGTCTACAGTGTCAAACGCAGAGGTAAACTTAGTAACTCAATAACTCAGGAGGTAAAGCTGAAGGTTTGCTGTGGACCTCACAGTCCCCAAACATAAGCATCAGAAATGTGGATAGAGGTCA
The DNA here is from genome assembly GCA_036984385.1 of Crenuchus spilurus. NCBI lineage: Eukaryota > Metazoa > Chordata > Actinopteri > Characiformes > Crenuchidae > Crenuchus > Crenuchus spilurus. The sequence goes on from BRDA01051175.1 coordinate 4,401, forward strand.
GAAGAATGTCACCTTTACATGGCAACAATGCCTCAAATAAGAATGAGAAGAACACATCAGAACCTCAGTTGAAGACACAACATGGAGTCTAAAGCTAAAGCGTCATCATGTAAATGTACCAAATCACCTGTAACAGGAGGTACAGTCAAGAAGGTTTGACTACCCAAAGGTACAAACAGGTGGTTTATTGTTCATTCCTGCTGTACAGATGAGGTCTGGGGTGAGGTTAGGTGTAGGATTGGGTTAGATTAGAGTTAGTTTTAGGTTATATTTGGGTTTTATTAGCTCAATTTAGGATTAACAGACCTGATTTACCCTCTAACATAAGCCGCATGGTGTTGATGTACCCTGTACAATGTTCTCCCCCTTTTCTCTTCAATCGAAAGAGATCATTTTGTTAATCCAGCAGCCATGACACTCCAAAGGTAAAGTATGTGCAGGTGTTCTCATGTCCTTTTTGACTGAGTGAGTTCTGTGGGTTCTGTGCTGTAAAGCGAGTCCTTTTTTAGGTTCTGTTTGTTTTTTTGTTAATGGTTCTCTCTCTCTGACTGTTCCTTGTCCCTGTGTTCTGCGTGGTGCTGGTGTGTTTCTAGGCCGGAGACTCTGAGGTTAGATTTTCTTCCTGCACGCCCGCTGCGCTGCCGCATGGCACCCCACGTTTTGGGGGGCTTTTCATCAACCCCTCCAGCACACTGGCACACAGCACATGAACATCTAGCACACTAGAGTCCACTACATCAGTGTACATCATTAATATATCCTATTTCTACAGATAAAATCACCCTTAACATGGTATATGGTGCCAGTCAAAAGTTTGGGCGCACCTACTCTTAGAGCATTTTTTTTTTCTTTTTACCATTTTTGATGTCTTACAGTAGTAGACTTAACTTATAGTCTGTTTTATGTGTTCTTGCTGTGCTGTTGGAGATTTGTTTGGGTCATCTGTTAAATTAAACATTTTCCATGACAGCACGTACTTTTGCTTTAAAATTAAATGTTAACAGCTGTGCTAAAGTCTTTAAGCTCACTGTCCACAATTTATGGGACAGAGAAAGTGGTGACAACCTCTTGCCTCACACTTCTACCAAAGAAGAGAAATCAAAATAAAAGTGTGTGTGGTTGTGGAGAATTCTGGGTGACTCCAAACTTTTGAGTGATGGTGTACATGTTACAGGCCACAACAGAAGTACGCAGACATTCAGCCGACACACATTAAGTGCTTCAGCTAATAATCATGTTTACACTCATTTTCTTCTTTATTCTTAAGACCAGTGTAACACGTTTGCGTGAAACGGCCTCAGTTCAAAATGAAATCTATGCAAATAATGTGTTTACAATTTGAATATTTTTGAATATGTCAAACAAACAAAGCTCTAATGCAAATTTAGAGATATCTGAGAGAAGTGCACATAAGCACGTCTGCTTAAAGGTACAGTGGAACCTCGGTTATCGTTTGCCCTGAATATTGTACAAATTGATTTGCGAAAACAAAACATCCACCCACACGTTTGTGGCTATATTTTATTATTCTGGCTTTATTTGTCATTGATAATGCTCAAAACAAACGAAAACAAAGCGACGGCGCACAGCGTTACCGCCTCAAAACAGTTGCATGAACAAATAGCGGCCAAGAACCCAAAGAACAGGTGTACAAAATAAAGACTGCCAGCTGGACCACACTGGCACACTCTAAAACAGAGCGTAAACCTGTAAGAGTGATGTTAAATGTTCTTTTATTCATTTCATTAGTCTTTTGTATTTATTTCTCATCATTGTCTGTATGTAAAACTATTTTTATTCTAAATAAAATGTTTTTTTGTTAAAATTTTGGAGTGTCTGGAACAGATTAATTGAATTTACATTTCTTATGGGAACTATTGCTTCAGTTATCATTGTTTGTTTCAGTTATCATCAGACACTTTAGAACAGATTAATGATGAAAACTGAGGTTCCACTGTATTTAAAGCGGCTGTACTATATAAACTGGATTTGGTGACCCCTCTGGTGAGCATTTGTAACTACATGAAACATGAACGTTTCTATGTGCAGTACGTTATCCTCATAATTCCAGTACAAAACTAAAACTGGTCTGTATAAATATTATCTTCAGCTGAACCTTCACTATAACTTAATAGTCACCTAAGTCTTACTTCGTCCTAAACTACATCAATTAGTGTGTAAGCCCCGAGTTGAGACCTGATGCAATTTGAGAGGTTTACTGAAACAACTGGGCTATTTAGGTGACTATTGTGTTCAAGTGTTTGTTAGCAATGTTAGCCTCACAGTTACATTTGGACTCCAAACATGTGTGGAGTACTGGGGAAAGTGGAAACATATGTGGATATGATTTTTGGCTGAACTGCTTCTTCAGTCTCGCACTGTTCGATTAAACGTGGCCAGCCCGTGGACAGAAGGGCGCCCCCTGGCTGCAGGGTGCCTGCAGTCCTGCCAGTGTGCGCGGGGGGGAGTCTGTGGAGGCGTTTGATGAAAGTTTTTGTAGTAGCGAGTCAGGCTCATGGCCCTCAGCTCCACAAGAGCCCTGAGCCATCATCCTGAATGCCTGTTTAGGCTGAGTGGACCACCGACCGGATGGGGGATCATCATACATGTATTGTTTCAGACACAGAATCTTTTTCATTTGTTTGAAGGTTGGCTTTAGGGCTGGCGTCAAGGTCATTTCAGCTGAGCCATTTCAAAATATTGACTGAATACTTTTTTCACCTCCTACCTCCTTATCTTGGTTCATTGTCTGAACTGGCTGGACTGAAAAGAAACTGACCTCAGCCTAATTGATTGATTGATTGATTGATTTTGTTGATTTGGTTGATTGCAATACAGCTTCCTTGCTGCAAGGGGGTAGTTAGGTCCATGTTTGTTGTTCTAACATCCGTCTTGTGCGCTTTAAACTCCATGTAACCTTGGAGCTTCTCCCCATCCTCCCCTTTTAACCCATGAGCCCTAAATACAATCAAAATGACTGATTGAAATGGGATTGTGGAAAAAGGGACGTTTAGATTAGCAGTAAACGACTGACAAACCTTCTTCACAACACAGCTGAGAGAACAAGACACAACACCATTTCTGTAAACAAAGACAACAGGAATAATTGAGTTGTTTGATAGTTTGGGTGAGCAACTCCTGAATTCTGTGAAATTTAAAGCAAAAGATTTCCTCTTAATGTACAGTTGCAAGAAAAAGTAAGCAAACACTTTGGAATTTTCTGTATTTCTGCCTTGATTAGTAATAAAATGTGATCTGATTATGATCTGAGTCACAATTAAAGATGAACGCAATCTTAACTAAGCTAATAACACAAACAGTTGTACTGTTCATGTCTTTTATTGAGCACATTGTGTAAACATCCACAGTGCAGACTCCTCCACCTCCACCAGATATTCTGCAATAAGATTTACACAATGTAGAGGAGAAATTTTGGATAATTTCTCTCTGCAAATGTTTCATTTCATCCATATTTCTAGAATCCCTTGTGTGCACAAGCCTCTTCAGGAAATTTTGACTCAGCCGTTGTTTTTTAGCCATTTTTCAAATACTTGTGTTTTGAGTTGTTGTCTTGTTGTATCACTCAGTACAGTGGTAACCCTACTTACGAGCATCCCTACTAACGAGTATTCCAGGTAACAAGTCGAGATCTTGGAATATTTTTGTTCCAGGTAACAAATAAAATTCCAAGTAACGAGTAGCGTAAATTTGTTCAAGTATGCCAACCGCTAGGGGCGCTGCGGTCGTAGCATCCCCTAGATGCTAGCGTAGAAGAAGAGGTCAGTCATTACCTTTGACCGCTGTCCAGTGAAAGTGAAAGTGCTAGTGAAAGCGACGCAAAGACAGCAAAAGGTAGTGAACAAGAAAGTTAGATACATTTTATTTTTACTTTTCATATGAAAAGTGTAACCATGCCATACACGTACGCCCGTCCTCCTTAGCTGCCATTTCCCTTTTTCATTTTCCCTCAATGATCACAAGGCTTCCAGGTTGTGAGGCAGCAATGCAGCCACAAGCCATGATGCTGCCTCCACCATGCTTCACAGTTGAGATGAGGCTGTGCTGTTGATGTTGCTCTGCATTTATTGTGATAAAAAGTTTTACATACGTGTAATCTGTCCATAGAACATAATTTTGTGGTTCAACATCCAGCTTTTGTAGCCTCTTCTAGCTTCTTACATCTATAACACTTCTGAGGTGTTCAGACGCTTGATTGCATCAAGGTATGATTCACACTAACCTGTCTTGCTGAGGAAGTTGGATTTGTAAGCAGCCTTTATTTGATGAGCAAAGCACCTGTGATACCCACACTTCCAATCTGATCTTTTTAACTCAATCAACTTTTGCCAAATAGAGAAGACGTGAACGGAGAAGGTTGACTTTTTCTGTCTGCACTGTGGAAGTTTACTCGATGCGCTCAATAGAAGACATGAACAGTACAACATTTTGTTAGTAATAAGTGCAGAAATCAAAGCTCAATCCAAACATTTTCCTGCAGTTGTAAATTGATTACAAATGTGATCTGACTGACATGTAATAAAGCTTCTGTTTACACCACAGCACCTCGTACAGGTCAATATCACAGTAAATATGAGTAGCAGTAGTACTTGACTTGGAGCAGATATAGCATGCATTGTGCTTGTTGTTTTGTGTGATGTGGTTCACCTTCACTGACAGTGTGATTTGAGTCTTGGCTTTACTGTGTGGGACATTACCACTGTATAGAGATGGGCAATATTACAAATGCATCATGATACATGGAAATATTTCAGTTGTAATTGATACATATCACAGTATTTATAGACAAAAAGTACAGAGTAACACTTTATAGTATTATGGTCTGTTATATTAGATACTAAGACACTTTAGTATATTATACTATCACAGTATTTATAGAAAAAAAGCTTCAGTAGTACAGTATTATGGTTCATCATGGGTAACTAATCAGTATCTAAGCAAGAATGAATGAATAGTGCCCTACATCACCACTGTCGTCAACTACGTATATCAGCTGTCATCTTTCGAAGCTTGATGCAAAGCAAACCTATCTGTGAGCTCTTCTCAGCTTCTTGGGCTTCATCTTCATGATGAAGAAGGCTGCTAGTGGTAATGAAAGGGTGACAGCTCCTTTCTCAGCTTTTCTAAACAGTCCTCAGAACGGTCTGAGTGTATATTCCTGCTCACCCCACCCCCTCTTTCACAGAGGATGTAGCCAATCAGAATTAAGCTCCGTCATCATCACAGTCTCTCCTCTTAGTGATATGGACTCTGCAAGAAGGCTCCCCACCACTATCAGCACTCGCACATAAGAGTAAAACAGCCACGTAAACCCAGCTGCTCTAAACCAGATTATAACCACATGACACCAACACAACAACATTTCCTACCAGCCAGAAGAATGGAGCTGACAAACCATTTAAGCTGGAATGGGACTTTTGTAGGTGAATGAATTGAGCTGTTATTATAAAGAAATAGAGCACATAGTTGAGTAGGATGTCTAATAGCAGCTTTAGAGCTAGTGATATGTCAAGTGGTAAGATTAATTTTAAATAGAAATTTAGGAAATGTAATATGTAAAATGATCAAAGCTACAATGCAGACGAAACATATTTTCTGCACTTCAGTAGTGCTACTGTAAACGTTAGCTGTTTTCTGTACAAAGTAATAAAGTAAACGCATCAAACTGCTTCACTGTACACAGATAACGCAGGCAGGATACACATTTTTCTCTAGTCAAGGTAAGCTTGCCATGCTCTGAAGAAGCACTTCAGCCGATAAGAGTTCACACGAGCTCATATTAGCTTAGCTCGTGAACTAGCGCGCAGCTACGAATCTCCCGTTCCACCTTAAATGCTGCAGTAGTGTTCAGCTCCGATGCGCTACTACAACGTCCTGCAGCACCATTTAATGTGGAATGGGGGGAAAACACTGCGCACACGAATATGAAGCTAAGTTTCATGTTTTCTTTTCTTTGACGATTGAAATTGTGTTTTCTCTTCTTGACGAGCATAAGAATGTTCCGGCATCTTAACAAATAAACCAAAAAACCTTTATTCTTGCTTCTCCTCCGTGTATTTCTTCTTATTGAAGTATATGTTTATTTCTTCTTGTCCTGTTGTATGTCAGCCAACGGTAAAACAAAGCTACAGTGCCATTGAATTTGAGCGGCCAATTCGTCATTACAACACAAACGGTTTTTGCTAGCCTTGTTTGTCCTTTTCGAACTACTGTAGAAACATGGCGATGCAACATGGCGGCCTCAGTCGGTGTTCGACCCGCGACCAATGTAGATATAAACAGCTTATTCTAAGGTTAAATAATCAAACGACTTCTTAGTTTATAATGATTAGATGTGTTTTTAATCATTTTTATTAGTGATATTAAATTCTGCTAAAAGATAACCCGAAATATTACATACTGTACCTTTAAGTATTAACAGCTACAATAGTGTTCAGTGATTTTTGTTCTGTTTTTGTTCAGTAATCTCTAGTAATTCATGCAGCATACAAGCTAAGGCTGAATGATTAAATAACGATAGGGAAATAATTTCATTACAATCTTTCAAACAGATTTAAATTATTTTCTAAAATTAAGGTTCAGGTCTTATTTTTATATATTATTACATTTTATTTAGCAAAGAAGACCAGAATATCCACTTTTTCTGGCTTGAGGTTTGACCTCTTTGGTTCGTAAAAATGACAGACTAGTCATATAGAATACAATACAAATAAAAGCTTTTAAATTGTGATTTCAATATAAAATGATTA
>BRDA01051177.1:0-12324 GCA_036984385.1 Crenuchus spilurus
AGAGAGAGAGAGAGAGAGAGAGAGAGAGAGAGAGAGGGAGAGAGAGATAAAGAGAGATATAAAGAGAGAGATAAAGAGAGAGAGAAAGAGAGAGAGAGAGAGCGAGAGAGAGAGAGAGAGAGAGAGAGAGATAAAGAGAGAGATAAAGAGAGAGAGAAAGAGAGAGAGAGAGAGAGAGAGAGAGAGACTGATACTGAGTACTTGAGGTTGACATGTCTGGTTTCTCTAAATGATGAGGGTCATAATTTGGTCTAAGGGTCTGTTGGTGTAGGTCACTACGTCCTAAACGTCTGAGGCTTCATTAGCCTAAAGCAGCCTGACAGGAGCCAGTATATTAAAAACACAACAAAAGCATCCCTCTCATGGACACACCCAGACGTGTATGCAGCTACAAATAATGCGTGGAGAAGGCAGGGGGAGCCGTACTATTCCCTGTTGGTATCTTGTTTATGATGTCTTGGGTGTGTCATATAACAAATGGAGGGAGACCGTTTTCTCTGGGGTTCTTAACTGTACCCCAAAGAGCTTGATTAATTGTTATTGTGCTCTATTTTTATGTCACGCCCCCTGAAATACATAGGTGTAGGTAGGCTGACAACAGTGCCTCGGGCACTCTCTGACAATGTTTGCTTTATGGTATATTCATATTTTATAGCCCCTGATGATTTAGCTACTCGAGAATGCCGCTTGCCAGTAGACATAGTTCTGCTGGAGTTAAACACTGTAGTGAACCTCAGTCAGCGAGAACCCTGCACGCTCTTAAACTGTGGATTTTTAGGCAGGAGTGTTGGGGAAGTGTTAATGGAATTCACTATAACAGTATTTTCACATATACACCACGTATGTTGTTTAATTAACTCAGTGATAATAGAATATAATACAAACTTAACATGATGGAATAGTCTGCTAACTCACACATAAAAGGAAATAATGTTGTACATGCTATAATAAAAAAACACATTTCTGTTCTAAAGTGACCGATGATAACTGAAACGAATGATAACTGAAGCAGTATTTCTCATAAGAAATAATGTAAATCCAATTAATCTGCTCCAGACACTCCAAAATATTAACAAAAATACGTTTTATATAGAATAACTATAGTTTTACATACAGAACACAATGAGAAATAAACACTAAAGACTAATGAAATGCATAAATGAACATTTAACATCACTCTTACAGGTTGACGCTATGTTTTAGAGAGTGCTGGTGTGGTCCAGCCACAGCCTTTGTTTTGTACACCCATTTCTGAGATTCTCTGCTTTTTGCATCCATTTTCAGGCGGAAGTGCTGCGTGCTGTTGTGTGACATGTTTTAGTTTGTTTTGAGCATTATCAATGAGAAACAAAGCCAAAATGAACAAAAGTGGGTTTTACAAAATTTGTGACAAGTTACGTGGGCACATCGATGAAAACCGGGCGGATGAATGATAACTGGGACAAAATTTTGACAATAACCAAATTGTACGATAAGCAGGGCAAATGATAACTGAGGTTATAGACAATGGACCATTTGAGTGAATATGCAAAGTGTTGCCATCTTATTGGTTAAACTGTAAAACTACCACTGCTCCTGTACATATACAGGAAGTGTTCCTGAGCACTTGCAGGAATGATATTCTTCGCAATTTTATATTGACGAACATTTTTTTTACTTAAATACATGTTTTTATAGGCATTGATTCGCAAATTGGTGAATCTCTGTCTACCTCTACCCTGTTATGTGACTTCTCCTCTTTTTATTATTATTATTATTAGTAGTAGTCATACCACATAGTTTTCCAGCGTTTTGGTGCACCTGTACCAAATTTTTTGATCTGTATTTTTGGCAACAAATTCTAAATTTGTTAATTTTTTTCCATTAAATTGTAAATCTTTAACATCTGATATGTGGTCTATGTTTATTGTGAATATATATAAATGACATAGTTGCCAGAACTAGGAAGTGCTATACTTTGTTTGCAAAAGGCGTCCTCCTCAAAAAAAAATGACCATGATTTTGGACTTTCTTGTGTGTGCCTCAGTAATAATTACTCGGTGGGCCTAAGCCCAGATTTGGCCTTGCATTGCCTAAGACAACAGAGACGAGTCTGCCTGGGTTCACTCTGGCACCAAGGCATGTCTGAAGCTTAGCTGCTGGATGATGGCACAGAGTGCCAGGTGGGGAGAATGCAAGACAATGGGCAGGGGGCCCTGTGAGACAAGCTGAGGGGGAGAGTGAAGACGAGAGGGGCTGTTTGGCTGCTGTGCTACCTGAACGCCCAGGGCTTTGCTTAGCGGGTTAGAGACAGAGAGCGAGAGAGGAAGAGAGAGATTCTAATTATAACCCTCCGGCCACTCTGTTGTGGTGGGCTATGCCAGACTCCAGCTTGCATGAGCAACAGCAGAAAGCTGACTTTTGGTTTAATTTGGAGGACTAGCAATAATCCAGACTAAGTCTCTTAAAGCTGCAGCTTTCCCTCTGTCGGATTACGGGGCTGTCTTTAAAAGGATAAGAGCTGCTTATCAGTGCTTCCCTCAACACTTCTTAGCAACTTCAAAAATATATATTTATACCAAAGAGGACTGGTTACAGTCAAATAACATGGCTGGATGTTTAGGTTTATGGCCTATGTCATTGAGATTATGCGCGGCTCTAACAATTAAGATCCAAATATCAAAAAAACAAGCAACATACTTCAAAAAATGAATGAAATTATGTGCTGTTCAGCCCACCACGCCTCTCAGAATGAAACTCAGATATGAATATCTAAACACACCGTAAAGGAACGAGATCAAAACCGTGTCTCATCGTGTGGATTCATCTCCATCCTCAATCCTCAGTCTTTAAAATGTCCTTTATCCTCGCCAGGACTGACATGAGCCTACCTTTCAGTGTTACGCCTGATATAATTCCCCGTTTGGAGAGACAGTGAGGCGGTTGAAGATTTATTTACTCTTTTGTTTGAAATAAACATTTGTGAAGTGGCTAACTCTCAGATCTGGGTGAAACTTCGTGACAAACACTTTTAATACAGAGAAAAGGAGAGGAGGGAGGGAGGGAGGGATGATACTTCTTCCAATTTAGCCTTGTTTTCTAAGACGTCGTTAATGAAGTGTTACTTTTTTGTCTCCTTTGTTTTTTTTTTGGCTGACTGGCTGTCAGGGCTGGTGGGGGAATAGACACCAATCTAGCACTTGTCACCATACAAGTTGTTTGAAATCATATGAAAGTGAGAGGCTGTCATTTATCCCAAAGGGGTGGAGAGAGAGCGTAAGAGGGGACTTCAGGGGAAGAGAGAGAGAGAGAGAGAAGCATACCAGAAATAGCAGTCACTACATACTTGTTTACAAGGTGAGATCTTTTATTAACTCCTCTCATTAACCCTATAAGCCCCAATGAGACTTCAGTTCTCCGCAGAGAGAACCGGGCCTGTCTGCAGACAGAGAGATGATAGAGGAAAAGCTTTCCATTGAAGCTGTGATAGAGGAGTCTTAGGTAGACCTTGCTGCTTGGTGTTAATTATGAAATTAACTTTGTTCACAAGCTTTTGTGTTTCGTTTGGAAATATGATGAAGAAATTATTTTGCTTCCCAATGTGGTAGTCGCCAATTAACCCATCCCATCCACTAGGGGGCGCTCTCCATCACTTTGCACTGTCCCTGACTCTAGGAGGGTGAAGACGAGCACACGCCTCCTCCGCTGCGTGTGATGCGAGCACCGCCTCTTTTCTACCACTGGTACACCGTCACTGGGGAGCCAACGCGCTCGGAGGAAAGCTCAGGGTTCCCAGCTCTGAATGGACCAATCAGTAGGCGCTGAGCCAGCAGACATTGCAATGTGAGAGTGATAGAGAGAGAGAGAGCGCCATCTACCTGCCCAGAGAGAGCACTGCCAATTTTGGCTCTCTTGGGACCCGGCTGTTGATGGCAAAACAGCATGACTTAGCGTCTTAGCCTGCTGAGCCACTCGGTGCCATCTCACTGACTTTACCTTGTCTTTGTTATTGTTGAAGCCAGTTTACCTTTTCTACATTCCTTATAATGATCCTAAGAACGAGCCGGTTAACCTGTTAAGTATGTCCATTATGGTGCATCAATCGCTCTGTACAGCTTGTAGATGTTGATCGCCGTGGTGCACGACCATGTTTTGCCATTGGAAGGCTCAGTGCACAATAAGTCCATTCACGGTACCTTCACTACAGCAGCTCTAGAACATCTTGTTTGCAGGTTCTGAGATGCTACCACCCTTTTATCATTTGCCCATGACGCTCTGCTACAACTGACGAGTGTGCTCACTTAGCATCTGTGACATCTCAGGCCAAACCAGAGGTGCACGAGTGCATCACTCTAGTTGTAGCTGGTTAATAAGCTTACTTTAAACAGTTGGTTTTGTTAATGATAATGATACCAATCACAAAAACAGAACATTAAGCAATGGTTCTCGAGTAATCAGCCTCCCCGTACACATGATTATTATATGTGGGAGAGATTGCCGTGCAGCAGATAGCAGCGAGAATAATAATATAGAAAATAAAGAAAAAGAAAAAGGCTCATCAAAGGAAAATATGTGTTTCATGCCAGTAATTACCTAAGTGCAGATGATATTGTCATCATAACTTCCTCAACTCCCTCTCATAGATGTGTGACAAGCTCGTCTCAGAGAACGACTTTAAAAGATGCTTAAATGACTTGTTAAGCTGCTGTTCAGAAGCTCAGGTGTCAGATCTGTGCTGCTCGAGAAACACCAAAGGAAGTGATTGGTCTCAAAGCTCAAACGGAGATGAGTGGGGGTGCATTTGGGATGCTCTCCTGGCCTTGTGTGATTTCCGCTGTAATGAGTAGTGAGTGAAGTCTAATTATTGGTCTTGCCGTTCAAATGAGTGAACGTGAAAGCGAAAGTGCACAATCATTGGCCAATGTGCTTGCACAGAGAGGAATCTGACCTCGTATTTAAGCAGTGCAGTTAAAGCAGTGAACACTAGGGGGCACAACTGCCCAGAATGGTGGGCAGCTCAAGACCAGGATTAGTTGAGGGTTGGGTGTCTTGGTCAGAAGTCATTGTACTGCCAGGGGATCAAACCAACAACCTCCTGTTCACAAGCCCAGGCCACGCCCCCCTCTTTTAAGCGATTAGGGTTTTTATTATTTATTTTATTATTTCATTATTATTGTTAATGTTACACTTATATAGCGCCTTTCTTGATACTCAAGGACGTTTTACAAACGACATACTCCATTTACACACACCGGCCACCTGCAGGACTGCTCGAGCACTAAGGGGATCACCCAGGAGTGCCAATCATATTTGGGCATGCATACATTCATACACAGTCCATGTTTTTGGACTGTGGGAGGAAACTGGAGTATCCGGAGGAAACCCATGGAGACATGGGGAGAACATGGAAACTCCACTGAGATGGGGACTCGAACACAAGACCTCAGCGCTGAGAGTGCTAACCACTAAGCCACTGTGTCGCCCACATCTACTAATGGTAGCATGTGTTGTCTGTACATAGGACGTGCCCTTGAACAAGGCATCTAACCCTCATCTGCTCCCCAGGCACTGCAGGAGGCAGCTGTCCACTGGGTATACGTATGCTCACTGCCCATAGTGTGTGTGCTGTGCTCGCTAGTGTACAGTATGTATGAGTTTTCACTCCACGGATGACTAGGAAAGACTTTCCCCACAGGGATTTATAAAAGTGCTTCTTCTTCCTCTTGCAGAAGTCAAAAGAATCTTAACTGTAATGTAAGCAGGTTTAATTGGACCATTTATATTGGGCCACGAAAAGGAAAAAAAAGTCCCAGTTTTCAAGCAGAGCAATACAATGTGTGCTTTGTTTAGGCCTTCTTGTTGTAATTCACCTACATTCTTTTATTGAATGGTACATTGGCTTCCTCACTGAGCCTGTCAACTGAAGTAAATGTGTAGGACGCTCTCCACTACGCCGGCTACTCCGACTGCATCCCCCAACATATTTCCTCTGAGAGTCGCAGCAAATTACACCACAGGAGGAGGGAGACGTTCCTGTCACACTGCCCGGTTCCATTCTTCATCTGGGGAGCTGCTACTTTTCTCCGCCGCTTGGTATTTTTAAGTCCCCTTAAGAGCATTGTTCTTGCAAGTTCGCGGTCGACGACTGAGGGATTCCTCCCATTTCCTTTGAGAACGTCTTAACAGATGATGAGGTCTCCAACTGTGGTCCCTGCTCATCATCTTTAAAGAAAAGTGGAGAATCCCCCAGTTTATCTGGAAGCTCTGAATAGGATATCGCTGCACATAAGCCTGGAGTTGGCTTTAGCTCAGGAGGTCCCGTGTAAAAGGAGATGAATAACATTATCCTCCACCGCGCAGAGACAAAGAGCACGGCTCCGCCGATCTGCATCTCGGCAGATAAAAATCGAGCCCGGAGATATGTTTGCAGCTGATAAAAGTGTTCTGCGTACGCAAAGACTGGCACACTTTGATAAGACACAATTACAAGTTGTTTACAGCCGCAGAACAAAAGACGTTCTGGTCCTCAAGTCACACAAGGTGTGTTGTTACTTAGAGGTTCTTCGTTAGACGTAAACTAGACCTTTATCTGTGGTGGTGCAGATGTGCTGTCGCTGGGATCGCCGTGACCTCTCAGCTGTTGTTTCTCTGACCGCTTCCCCCTTTCACTGTCCTCCCCCAGCTTTCCTCCCCCTTAAACCTGTTTGTCCCCAAAGAAGCTCTAATACAAATTAAATTAAAGCAAGGCAGTGCAGATAATCCCAGTGTGTTTGGGCTGCTGTAGCAGCGTGGGGTCAAGCCCACAGCATCTGGCCCCCTCTCACCACATCTCGCATGCAAGCTGGTCCACTCTCTCTGGGAGTCCTGACTGGCCTACTGAGGAGTGTGTGTGTGTGTGTGTGATGGTAGGATAAAGGGAGAGGTATGTAATCAATGTGAAGGAGGTCTGATTTTTTAATCCCGCTCACTGTTATGCATCCCACAGTCCCACAGCCCTATAACAGGACAAATGGTATCTAATAATATTCACTAATAAAAGTAACAGCAGACATCAGGCCAGTTTAACGCTTTTGATAAGCACAGGCTGATTATTCTTAATAAACACAAAGCAATATTTCAGATGTAGGCCATGCACTGCTGCAGAAAACATAAAATGTCAATATTTGTAAAGCAGAGGGACTCAATTTGTGGCCAGTGTATGTATCTGACATTTATCACAACAAGTAAATAGTAGCTGATTTCCATCTGTTAGTCATGACTGAAGATGACGACCATGTGTCAGTTGCCTTTAGTGGGCTTAATTGTGCTGTATTCACTCTTCTTTAGATGCTTTTCAGCCGAGGCGCCATCATTTCTATAGCATAACAAAACAGCTCGGGTTGCCAGGTGCAGAATAATTCTCCAACCCAATGTCTGCCCATAACCCATCCCTCATAAGCCGAAGGCCAGAATTAAATTAAAGCGTCCAGTCACATTTGAAGAAGCTGAAAATGGTACTGTGTTTCAATTTGACTATTTTACATTTTAATGTAATAATAATAATAATAATAATAATAATAATAATAATAATAATAATAATAATAATAATATTTCATCCATCCATTATCTTATCTGGTTAATCCTGATCAGTGTCATGGTTAGTCCTCTACCCCATCACCGGGCACAGGCCAGGACATTACAGGCTATCCATGCCAAGCCCAGGATAGGACGCCAATCCATTTCTTCTTCTTCTTCTTCTTCTTCTTCTTCTTCTTCTTCTTATTATTATTATTATTATTATTAACCTCTTTATCTAGTTCAGAGTCATATTTCATATTGAGTTCCCCATACCCCTCAATTTGTTGCTGGGCAGGGCATTCAACCATTCTAGCCATCCCTGCAGAAACAGTTAGAAGATTATTTATTATTATTATTATTATTATTATTATTATTATTATTATTATTATTATTAACAAAGTGTAAGGTGAGGAGAAAAACAGTTATATATATGTTGTGCTTTTAAAACAGAATCCTCACTCTACCCTATTTTTAGATCCAGTCATTATATTAGAGCATCTGTATAAGAGGTCACTCTCAAACTCGGATCCGCCCACATCTTGCTGTGCAGGTCCATGACAGGTATTTAATTATATAGTCACCAGACAATTTATTCATTTTCTGCTACAACACAACTGCATTCAATTTTAAAAGCAGACCAAAAACAGGCTAAGCAGAGCAGTTTGCAGGGACAGTCTGTAATCTGTGTGCTATTTACAAGTTCCTTGCTTTCTTATGAATTATTTGCATAAGTATATCATTATATATCATTATATTTACATATTTATTCACTTGTGCTTTTACATGTGCATGTTATCTCTCTCACGCTCTCAGTGGTTTATTCTCCAGCTCCTGGCATGATGCAGAAATTTAGCCAAACATTCTAGTGGGTGTCATCATTTAAAGTCTATATTATTTTTTTATTTGATTTGATTTGATTTCTTTGTTATTATTTTCTGGCTGTGTTCACCTCATTGTAGATATTACACAGGCTTTTATTTGTGCTTGTGTATTTATCTGTTTGCGGGGAACAAAGCTGAACATAAATTCAATTAGCAGGTCCCCATGTGGATATGTGCTTTATATTAATTTATTAGATGCAGATTTTCTAGTAAAATCTTCTAGTAAAAAAAAAAAAATGTAGTAAAAGTAAGAGTCCATTCATATTATTTTGCTTGCTAAGGTTAGGTATAATAGTGAAGCTGTTATGTAGCTATTGTATATAATAATAATAATAATAATAATAATAATAATAATAATAATAATAAATATTATTATTATTATTGATAATAAATATTATTATTATTAATAATAATAATAATAATAATAATAATAATAATAATAATAATAATAATAATTATTATTATTATTATGATTATTATTAATGATATTGGCATATCCAAGGACACTGTGTAGCCCATAACAATAAAAATCCCAAATGTGTGTGTGTGTGTATGTTTATTACAGTGCATTATGAAAAGTATGTGAATAGTCATTTGCATGAGTGTAAGAGAGTGTGTCGTGTGCTGTGTGCTGTAATGACACCCGGTAGGAAGGGAAAGCGCTGTAAGAAAATGGCATTCAAATCTGTAAACACGTGGCCCATGTGCTGGAATTAGCTCTGTAGCTTTATTCCCTGGTTCTGTTCGACACCTAACATAATGGCATGAGAGGACATTACTGTTGTGATGCTGATAGCAGGCTGTCGGCACGCTGATTGCAATCTGCTCTTCAATCTACAGATGTGCCAGTGACGTGTGGAGAGGTAATGCGCTCCTCTCAATCCTGTCGCTGACAGCTGCCTAAAAAGACCAATCCCGAATATTAGGTGGCAGATGTGCTCAGCGTGGCTAAATCGGACCGCTAACTAGACTTCCATTACTTGATCGTGAGTTGTGCTGATTGGGTCAACCTGGTTGTGGTTAGAGCGAGCTTTTCAGGACCCCATCTGTCTATTAGAACGTGGTGGAGCTTCCCAGCAAAACAGCCCACTCCTAGCCAGCAGCTCTGCTGTTGTGTTTGGCAGGATGGCGGCAATAGCCATCACGCTCGGAGTTCGAGGGGGAGGCTGGAGGTCGGGCCGTGTGTTTGCCTGGAATTCCCAGCCAAGGGCCATGCCTGCCAGCGCCGAGCATGAGATAAACATCATTTGTTTGAGCAAATGGGCCAGGGGTGGGATGATTAAAGGAAGATGATGAAGTTCCACCTGTATCCCTCAGTCCTGCTTCCTGTTTGCTGGAGTGGCGCTGCCATGTTGGCGCTGGCTCTGACTCACCCGTTACTGAGCGTCAGATTAAGGGATGTCAATACGGGGACTGACTCAATTCATCTTGGGGGTAGAGAGTGAGAGTGAGAGAGAGAGAGAAGGGTGAGGGAGGGAAACAACAAAGGCAGAGAGAGAGAGAGCATTTGAGAGGTGCCTCGGAGTCTGTAATGAGCTTCTGCAAATCTCCATCGAGCGTCAAAAAAAGATGCCTTGTCATGGGGACTGGAAGCGCCAGGACTTTAGGCCGGGCTGGAGCAGAGCAGGTCTATTAGATATCCCAGCAGTGCTGACGGATATTTGGGGGAAACAACCCTGAGTTGTCGCATCATTATTTCGGATCGGAGTATCAGCCGAAGTATTTGATTTACACTCATAACAAAAGCGGCATCCAGAATGGATGGGCCCTCGCCCGCCGTAGGAGCCTCAGCGCGGGGATATTACATTGATGTAAAGGTGTTCACATCGCTCATCTCCCCCCGATATCTCGCCGCACCTGTTAGAGAGTGAAAGAGTGAGTGCTTGTGTGTGTGAGCGACAGAGAATGCAGTAAAATGACTGAGAATCACTTCAGCGCTGTGACTAGTGTGAGAGAATGCCACTCAGTCTCCACAGGGCTCAGCATCGCTTTGGTCATTTGGCACGTACGAGTGCCCGCCTAAAATAAAAATGCCATAGACGTAACAAGTTGGGCCTGTTAATGCTTTGGATTACAGGAAAGAAAAAAATAATTAAATTACACTGGAGCATTTCCTGTTAAACTGGTTAACTGACAGGAGCAGCGACTGAAGTAAATATATAAATAAAAAAAGCCTCTGCCACTAATTCCGCGGGAAAGCACACGCAGGCATGTTCTGCTTGTTGCTGAGCATCACAAGGCTGCTAAATCTGCCTGGATTAGTAGGGGTGGCACTTCCTGCCATTGACTGCATAAGACCTGGACAGTTTACTCCCTTCGCAACCAAAAAATGGTCTAAATGGACACCATATTGCTTGTACATTAGACACAAATTGCAACAAAAGCTTGGGCAGTAGAGACAAAAGGTGAGGCAGTGCAACAGCTCAAACTCCACCCCTTTCTGTTGACGTGACACCCTTTTGAGTGCTGAACAAGACATCACTTCTCCTTAAAAACGTCAAAGAGATTAAATCTTATTAACACAGAATATAAAATAAACAGAGGTGTGTTTTTAGCATTAGCTGGAGAGAATACCTGTAGCCATCAGAGTTAGCTGTCAATCACCTCAACCACCTCATCATCACACCTCTTTAAATATCCCAGAACATCCATAAAACACATTTATCATAAAAAACAACACTGGGGTGTAAATTAGTAGGTACAGTTTGTGGAACTAACACAACAAACAAAAGAGTGAATAAGGAAACTAATTTCAAAGTTTGTTGTAGCTCCCATTCAATAAAATGGTTGTGGACGAGATTTAACAGTTGTACCTCAGCCAGCTTCTAGAGGCCATCAGAGATGTTTTGTTGTCACTTTTTTACTGTTGTTGTATCCAGTTCTCATATACAGTCTGCTTCATACACTGGAGAAGTCTAAGGGGCATTTGAGCATTAAAATCTATACCAGGTGACGTATTGAGGAATACCTGGGCACATGTTCTTGTCCTCATGTCCAAATTAGTGAGACATCCCTGGAGCCTGGGTCACTATCTGGGTTTGATTAGATTGCATGGAGCCAGTTTATTCTTTGAAAAAGTGCTGAAAAAAATCCTCCACTTTTAGCATTTAAAACTCATTTTATAGAAATAACAAAACATTATGACCACCTACCTAACAGTGGGAATAAGCAAGCTTGGCTTGGGGTATCAGTAGTGATCTCTGGCACTTTCCTCATTGCTCCTGTTCATTATAGAGGTTATTTGATTACTCTGTAACACTCAATGGAGTCATCATTCCTCTCTGGCATCAATGGCCAGTAGGGCACCACTGGGTCACTCAAGTGCATTCTCAGTACTCAGCTACAACCGAATATTGTTATGGCTCATGCAGCAAACCCTGTCACGTGGCACCTGTGGTACTGAATAGTTAAGTTTAACCCCTGATCATTACGTACGAGGTGTATAACGTACCCAAAACAACACTGCCCAGTTAGTGGGCAGTCTGTCTGCCTGGCACCACATAGGTGTTATCTAATTACTCCAAAACACACACACACACACACACACACAGACAGAAAGCGAGGCACTCCACTATAATAACTCAACAGTTTGACAACAGCTAACATAACAATATCAGATTTCCTGCTGATGTGCAGATGTGCCTGATAAGCTTCATGATTCAAATGGCTTTCATCATGCTTAAAGGAAAGGGCTTTGACGTAGGATGGCTTTATGAATTATTAATGTTGTTGCTATTAATGTATGTATAATTAATCACATCTTAACTGACTGCAGGCAAATGGAGACTATAACCCTTAGCCTTATGTAGATGGAGTCTATTACAGGATCAAACACAAGGGCATTCTCTCTCTCTCTCTCTCTCTCTCTCTCTCTCTCTCTCTCTCTCTCTCTCTCTCTCTCTCTCTC
>BRDA01051182.1:0-12601 GCA_036984385.1 Crenuchus spilurus
TTTTTCCAGCTACTTATTGCTACTTGTCCCAACTTTTTTGGGATTTGTTGACACTGTGAAATTTTGAATCAACATATTTCTCCTTTAAAATGTTAAATTTACTCAGACTAAACTTTTGATCTGTCATCTATGTTCTATTACGAATAAAATATTGACATTTGCCATCTCCACATCATTGCATTCAGTTTTTACTCACAATTTGTTTAGTGTCCCAACTTTTTTGGAATCCGGTTTGTATATAAAGTCTCTGAATGCATTCATTAGAAGGGGTGTCCACAAACATTTGGTTATTTCCCTCATCTATTTCATTTAATTTCCCTTCAATCTATTTTGTTAAATAAATGAACAGTGAACAGAATCGTCTGATGATACACTATTATAGTGAGCAAGAAAGTCTAAAATAATAATTCACTGTACCCATTTTTCTTTTTGTACTACATTATTATGGCCCGACATGCATTCATTTTAAATCCACTGCAGCAGGTCTTTATCAACAGACTGTGGAAATTAAAGTCAGAGTCTATCTTGGCTCCAAGTTTATCCACTTTGTCTTTTCTCTGGAAAAAAAAAATCTAATTTGGATTATTCCTCATGTTTCCATAATGTCAGCCTGTGGGAGACTAATGAAAATCACTGGTCCCAACACCATAAAGACGTCAGGAACCAGATTTGGAGCATGGATGACTGACCCTCAGGCATCTCCCGAAAATAATAAGGTACGTCTGTCTCGCATCTGGATAGAAATGTAAGAAAATAAGCCATGTTCAGACTTCTAGCCCAAATCTAATATTTAGCATATCTAGATTGTATCCAGACTGATTTTAATAGTCTGCACAGAGAAAAACCACGATATCCAACTTTACAGGTGGATTGAAATGTGATTACAATCAGATCATACAGATCTGTCTCAATCTGGACTTTCTGGACACTCAAATCCAGAGGGTGTGTCCAAACTTTCGACTGGTACTATAGCGCAATCATTATGTGGCTTGTTTCTAGTGAATTGCTTTTTACTACACTTAAATCTTTTTTTAATCTTCACAAAATTCACTTTTTTCTATTAGTGTGCATGCATTATTATTATTATTATTATTATTATTATTATACTACTACTACTACTGCTAATAATAATAATAATCATAATAATAAAGATAATTAATAACAACAACAATAATAATAATTAATAATAATAAATATGGTCATGTAAGGCAGAGAGAAAAAAAATAAAGGCTTATGTAACTAAGCTTTTTTTAGTCTTTAAAACTTAATACTTCTAACATTAGAAAGTCAACTTAAGGGATCTCCAACATTATTTATTTGTTTTCTACTGTGTTAATGTCAGAGGTTGCTGGTGGGCATGATACTTTTTTAAAGTCCGAAATCCAACATCCCACCAGCTCTGAAAATTTACCTACATCTGCATTTTTTAAATAGCCCAATTTTGCAGAAAAAACACCAATCTGGCAACTCTGAACACACATTATCATTGTGGCTATAGTTACTGATGCCTACACTGTTATCCAAACAACCCAAGCAGATATGTGTGTGATGTCCGGACACGCAAATCCGATCTGATCACACTAATAACAGTGTGAACAGTCATCTCAACAGATTTGATTTCCCCAACAAATCTGCCTGTAGTCTGAACACAGCCTTACTGATACACTTAAGTATCACAATATATTATGTTTTGTGATATTTGTTCTCAAAAACAAAGGATGGACGTTTAATGAAAAGTTCACTTGTAAAGTTTGGTGATTTCATTTTCTGTTGTTTAAACCTCTGACCACTAGATGGCAGTGTTGTAATCCATCTTCAGCCATTAGACTCTTCCACTTCGACAGAAACAAGTAGTGTAACCGCTGACAGTTTACCTAATATGAGATGTAAAATATCACCTTACTTACAGCATCACAATGTATCAAATTGAGAAGTGCTTGCACAGCTCTACTTCTGACAGTGCAGTTTCATTGACCAGGCTTTCCATTCTCTTGCACTTTAAATTTTATGCAAATTAATCTACCCAGTATGATGCATTTGTCCAATCAGGGACCACCTGGTGTTTGCATGGTTCGTGTCTCCAGCTCGCTGCCTAAAACATTTGTTCTGCTTTTTAGAATATTTATATAAACTAGTGATGATTAAAACGTCAAATTATTAAAATGTTGAATCCCAGTTAATCATGTTATATTGAAAGGTTCGTCATTATTAATCTTGATTAAATATATTAAATATGATTAAATCTGAGCCTAATTAAAGAATTTAAAATCAGTGCATAGTCTCCCCAGCGCTCGCTCGCTCTCTTTCTTCACTTTTTTCACTCTGTCTCTCTTTCTTTGTCTCTCTCACACACTGTCTTTATCTCTCTCGCTTGCTCGCTCACACTCTCGCTGTCTTTCTCGCTCGCTCACTCTCGCTCTCTCTCTCTCTCGCTGTCTCACCGTCTCTTTTTCTCTCTCACTCTTTCTCTCTTGCTGTCTCTCACCGTCTCATTTTCTCTCTCTCTCTTTCTTTGTCTCTCTCACACTGTCTTTATCTCTCTCGCTCTCTCTCTCGCTTGCTCACTCACACTCTTGCTCTCTTTCTCGCTCGCTCGCTCACTGTCTTTCTCTCTCTCTCTCTCTCTCTCTCTCTCTCAAACTCTCACTCACTGTCTCTTTGTCTCACACACTGTCTTTCTCTCTTGCTCTCGCTCTCTCTCTCGCTCGCTCGCTCACACTCTCGCTGTGTCTTTCTCACTCGCTCTCTCTCGCTGTCTCTTAATCGCTCACTCTCTCTCGTTCTCTTACTCTTTCTCTCTTGCTGTCTCTCACTGTCTCGTTTTCTCTCTTTCTTTCTCTCACACACTGTCTTTATCACTTTCTCGCTCGCTCGCTCACTCTCTTTCGCTCTCTCTCTCTCTTTCTGTCTCTCTGTCTTTGTCTCTCACACACACTCTGTCTTTCTCACTCTCTTTCTCTCTCTCACTTTCAGACTCACTCACTCTGTCTCTCTTTCTTTGTCTCTCTCTCACACACTCCTGCTCACACTCTCTCTCTCCTCTATCTCTCACTACTCTTTCAGTCTCTGTTGGTGATTGTATTTTGCCAGAGTGTGAAGGAAGTAGTTGATAGACATGTTTTCATTTGAGTTTCACCGATAACATCCTTAAACATCACCGCTTCCCCCACATCATCAGTTTGAAGGGTATTTTGCCAGATCCTGTGCTGGACCAGCCTAAATGTGCATCTTTATTTGATGTGTGAGACTGCGTTATGAGTGATATAAGCAGTAACACAGCTGATATGTTGCAGGTTTGGTACATGGACAGTTACACCAACAACAAGATTGTTCGCGAGTACAAATCTATGAGTGACTTTATAGCTGGCGTTGAGTCCAGGACCTACAATTTGCCGTTTCACTGGGCGGGCACAAACCACGTCGTCTACAACGGCTCCCTGTACTACAACAAATACCAAAGCAACATCGTTGTCAGGTACAGCTTTGAAACTGGCCGCGTGATGACCCAGCGTGCTCTGGAGGCGGCCGGCTTCCATAACGTTTATCCATACACTTGGGGCGGATTCTCCGACATTGACTTGATGGCGGACGAGCTCGGGCTTTGGGCCATTTACGCAACGAATCAGAATGCAGGAAACATTGTGATAAGCCAGCTGGACCCTCTGACCCTGCAAGTTTTAAACTCGTGGAACACAGAGTATTCTAAAAGAAACGCTGGTGAGTCCTTCATGATCTGTGGAACTCTTTATATCACCAATTCCCATCTAACAGGAGCAAAAGTCTACTACTCTTACTCCACCAAGACCTCCAGCTATGAGTACACGGACATCCCCATTCACAACCAGTACTTCCACATGTCCATGCTGGACTACAACGCCAGGGAACGCGCTCTGTATGGCTGGAACAATGGCCACCAAGTGCTGTTCAACGTCACCTTGTTTCACGTCATCAAAACGGACGATGATTCTTGAGGGAACACGTAGAACCAGGGTTTCTCAGCTCCACAGTTTGGTGATTCCTCTGCTCATACACGTCTAGGAGATATAGACATAAAGCTGGACATTCTCAAAACAGTTGATGTAGATTTAAGCCCTATTGGGATTGGATTTGTTCAGCAAACAAATGTGGGGGACATCCGTTTTTTAACATTTTGGCTGCCCAGGGACAGTGCATCAGCATAAGTTGGAGGAGGCATGGAAGAGGATGTGCTTGTCCTCACCCTTGATATTGTCAAGAGCATATTTAATTGACCTTCAATAACCAAAAAATTGGGTTAAAATTGGGAAGAACATGTTGAACAAAGTCTACAGATGGACTCCAGTCTGTAATCGTAGAACTACAAAGTTCTACAAAGTGTAAAGCTGCTAAAAAGTTGAATCAGGGCTGCTTGAGCAGGAAAATCACCAAACTGAGTTTGACATCCAGGCTATGGCTGCCCTGGATAACGTTGACCAACTCGAGACTCCTGGACTTAAAACATGCCCCTGTTCATCTGAGGAGCTCCATCAGACCAAAATGGTGTGAACACCACCTCGGATCATTTCTAATGGCTTTCTATATCATCTGTTGTCTTTCAGTGGCTTTTCTGTGTTTACCAGTGGCTGTATATTTCCATTGTGACCATTTCGGTAGTGCCCTTGGAGATCCAAATGCCTTATTTGAGTACCAGGGTCATTCTGAACCACTTGGGAGATGAACTTGTGTCTAAAATGATATAATTCATGGATTAAAGACGACAAACTCTGATGTATATACAGAAGAACGTAAAAAAGATATAGTTTAAGAAAGGCTGTCCATGCTTATCACTCATGCTTTGTAAAAAATAACTTTCATATAGTTGCTATATCTAGTGATGCCAAAAGCTAATATGTATGTACATTAAACTGTCAATGAACCTCCATTAATAGTCCCAGTCTAATGAAACATCACTCGTAGCTGTCAGAGAACACTCTGACGTTATTTATTGTTATTTGAGATGTGTAATATATAAACCACAGAAAATGACACTTTTATGAGTGTCTGAAAGAGGCTCTGGCCTGCCGGCTTTGACGCATCTTCTGTCAGATGAAGCAGCAGGTTGTTATATTGCTTGTCAGATGGTCCTCTTGTTATTTTTCATAAGTAATCAAGGGAACGTTTACTGTGCTTGCTGCTTTTTAACCTTTTGTCTTTTTCAGATATCTTCAATGGTCTCCAATAGTCCTATTAGACTTGGGCCTTAATTGAGACTATGATAACAGAACTGTACTGTTTGTGTTATCATATCTTTGCTGTAATAAGCCATAGATCAATGGCAGAGACTGAGATATCAGAGTACAAACTACTGAGTCCAGAAATTCTAACTACACTAGCATTAGCTGGCTAGAAAGAGCTGCTGCAGCCAGGGTTGCCAGGGCCAGCAAAAACATCCACCTCAGACCCGCCCTTCAGAAGCTGAATCTAGCCCAAAATCTCATGTATCAAAGATAAACAGGCCGTAGATGTCACTAGAACTACCGGCATACTCTTAAATCTTCTGTTTGTATGTTATATTCAAATGTATTATTGTTGTGAAGCATTGTTCTTACAATGGTATTATTAGTAGTATTGTTATTTTATAATTATATTATTCATAATATTATTATAGTATTTGAATAGTCATCCGTGACTGCATTTTCAAACTACCCCATTGATGCGGGAAAGCTGCAAACCTGGCAACCCTGGTGTTTTTGGAGGAAGTAGCTGGATTTGCAGGTGTATGAAAGTGTGCAGTCATACAGGTCCACCATCAGTGGGAAAAATCCCAGTCCCACAGTCTACCATCTGAGGATGGCATGAAGCCTTTTGATGTTCTTCACTCTTTGGGGGAACTCAAGAAAATCGTGAACTATCGTTTGTTTTATTGTTCAAAGAACAAAATGCCACACAGAAGCTTTTCTGCTCAGTGATTCTGGTATTTCTAGTTTGGTGCCAGCAATATGATTGGGTTTGTTTTCAACCAAAAGGGACACAGCCATTTGGATGTCAGGGAAGTAACATTTGAATGCTGTCATGGGTATAAACTGCATCCCTTACCTCACCTTCGTCTGACAAGTTTTGCATCTCTCCACTGCTTCTACGCCACCTTTTATTCCAATTCCTGATATGTTCTGCTTGGTAAAGTGGTCCACCTGCTGAGCCACCAAAAATCAAGCCCCAAGTTTCCCAGAGCTCCATCCATTAATCTCCTCATTTCAGTGATACTGCTCAAATGTATTTGTGGGGGATGTGTTGTAAGATCTGGCAACACAGTGTCCAGAAGGAGAGAACTATTGAGGAACCATTGAAAAACTGAGCCTTTGTTTAGAAGATTCCTCGTCCTTTCTGAGCATGCACCAAATGATAGTTTAAAGGAATCTTAGAACCTTAATGCTTTCCAGTGAGCTGGCCCATGTTTGCACCCCTTCTGATCGGAACCAAGGATGCGTCGTCATTGTTGGGCTCTACAGTTTACAACAGAACTTCACAGATGGTAGATGCTGCTGTCCAGGTTCTCTAAGCCTCTAATGCTTGTAGCAAAGCCCAAAATCTAGTTCTTGAGGGTGTATATTGCCAGAACCCGGTTGTTTCTGTATCTTGGATGGACGGTCACTACACTAAACTCTTTACATTCTAGGGACTCTCTTGAATTCCGGACAAACAGCAAAACACTCCACACTCCGAGAATGGATTTTCTCTAAACCTTGATGCTACAAAGTTTACTATACTTTGGGTCCAGCTCTGAACAAACTTCTCAGGTTCAGGAATTGATCTGTTTGTTTAAAAGCAGCAAAATTAGGTGCACCAACAGGAACGTAACTCCACGTTGGTGGTAAAGGACTATAGGTGTATCCTCAACTTTTTGGCAAGAGTTGGACAATCATTTGTATTTTCTGTGGTGTCCGGACATCACCAAGTCACTGTCTGGTGACTTACAGTGAACTATAATTAAGGGCTGATGGCCTAAAAGGTGGCGTGTTATGAAATTAATAGAGAAGTACTCAACGATGCAAAGCAGTCTCCTCCTCCACATCCATTAACGTGGTATAAAGGGACACCTCGAAGGCCGTTATCTTACAGTGTCAGTGAGACTTTCAGCATCATTTGTGACCATATCAAATGGAGAGTTCTTGTAATTGGTCTGACTCGCTCTGGTGCCGATCAGCCCACTCTAAGTGACGCCGCACTTTACTGCCCACGGCTGACCATATGATTGACTGCTCCATCGCAGACAACGAAGGCCAGCTGTCAGCTCAGATCACACTGAGGATAGTGTGTAAGGCCAACATTAACATTAAAGAAACAATCCAGCCCAACATCTCATTTATACACCACCACCCCACAGCCTTCCCAAAATATTATCAATCGCCCTCCTACAATCATTTCTGTAGTTTTACATTGGAGCTACAAGGCTAGTGTAGCTAACAATAATGAAGCTAATACCATCAGCTAGCATGATGCTAACTGTAACAAATGACACAAACATGGCCAATATTCAGGGTTCAAAGACGGGTATAATGTAGTCTAATTCACTAACATTTCAGTGCTTACATGCACACGCATATTTATCCTATGTGTTTAGCTCCGCCCCTTTCATTTTGAAGCACTTTGTTTTTGAACCAGGTCTAACGGAGCCAAGCTTATTTACATATGTAAGTCTTAAAGCTACAGTAACAACAGTTACTGTAAAAAAAAGTTTTTTTACTTACTGTTTTTAGCCAACGCAGAGCTCATCTTATTATTTTAGTCCCTAATCTGTGGTTTTCCAGGCAGATGTTCATCTCACGTTAGAAAGTGCAGATTTTTGGCTGCTGCTAATAGCCGTATTTAACATGTGGAACTACAAAAACCTTAAATAATACAAATACTCCAGCTTTTAAGATTCACTTAAAAATCTACTTGGTCAGGATGGAAGATCTACTCCATATCTACCTGACAGAACAACAAAACATTTTGTTGAAATCAGATTTGTATCGGGTTGCCAGGTTTGCGAAAATGCAGTCGAAAATGTTAAAACATTTTTGCTCTAAAAAGAAAATTAGTGACAAATTAAGATTAAATTTTTTTTAAGTGTTGAGATTTGTGGGTTATCTGGCAACCCTATATTTGTGAAGCTGATTGTATTAAAACTGATAAAACATGTTAGTTGCTGGTATAGCAGGAGGACAGTAAATGTACATTATCAGATGGAGAAAGTGAATAAAAGCTGCTTTTGCTGTTTTCGCAGCTTTGAGTGTAAACAGAAGAAACATTTGCACTGCTTTAGCACTAATCACATGTGTACAGACAAAAAGACATGTCACATTCATGTTGCATGCTCACGAATTGGTTAGGCCCAATGTGAAAGTGACTCAAATCTGATTTGACATGTCCACACAGGTCTGAGTCGCATTTAGGCAAATAAATCAGATGTGACTCACTTCAGCCAGGTCATGTAAATGTAGCCAAAACTGCTTTCGAGGCTTTCTGACTGATTTGTGTTATACGTTCTAAAATCTGAATAAATTACGGAATTAACCATCCATCTATTATCTCATCCGCTTAAATTCTGATCAGGGTCACGGTTAGTCCCCTCTCACTGGGCACAGGGCAGGGCTTTACAGACTATCCTAGCCAAGCCCAGGACAGGGCACAGAATTAACCACGGCAGATATTACAGTTAAAGTCGGCTGTAAAGTCATCCTCTTAATCACACCCATTAAATTCAATTATCTGATCAATAAGTGTGATTGTGTTTGTACAACCTAATTAGAATAAATACAAATAAACACTGAATAAATGAGCTGGCATCTTGTGAGTTAGATGTTCTCCTCGGCCTCGTGGATTTGTAGAGTACAAATTAAGTATTGATTAACCAAATCAGGCGTTTGAAGAGCGATAACTACAAATAATACTGGACTGATGGGAGGAGAGGCTTAAATAAACTCATTCAGATATAGAACATTATTATTATTTACTGTATTAATGTATATCTCTTCATATTTAATCTAATACTGCAATAAAACACTGTACAAATGATTTGTAACAATTTGTAAAAGGACAAGCTAAATGCATAGGTGAAGCCCAAAAACCTATTTAAAAAGGGACTAAAGACTTATCTTTTTAGGAGGACATATGGACAATAAAATATTGTATTTTTATTAGTATTATTTGATTTATTTTTTATTTTAATTTTTTATTTTTTTAATTTATTTATTTTTTTAATTGCTACAAATGAAAAGTGCATTATAAATCCAATGTATTATTATTATTATTATTATTATTAATTTGGTAATAATTTTTTTCGGTTAAGAATTTACTTTAATCAAATTTTAAGTAATCAACCTTGACGTTCAGAAATAAGCAAATTACTGCTTATTTGTTCTGTTGATGAATTTTCATCAGAGGGATCATCCTGAAGATGCCTGAGAGCATCTTTAACACAACCGACAAAGTGATGATTTAACAGCAGCCACACGTTTTGATGTTCATGCAGCTTTTTTTGCTAATTAGCCTCTTTATTGATCACTGAAGACAGCTGGACTGGTCAGCAGAGAAATCCCAAATCTCCACTCGGACTGAAGAGCTCACGTTAACATGGGTCACAGAATCTGTGGCGAGTCAGTGAGTGTGGCTAATATGGACTTCTTTCCGTATGAAAACCCTGAAGTTATCAGAGGATGTGATTTGGTGATCTGGTACGGCTATTGTACGGGTGACTGGACTCGAAACAGAACCATAAACAGAGTGGCCTACTTTGAGGTAAGATGAACTGCTTTTGTTGTGAAATGTTATTGGTAGGCTAAGTGTTGTAAAAGTTCAAGTTTGTTTATTATTCATAGAGATAAAATATGTTCATTATATGTAAAGTGATGTATTTCAAGCCTTTTTTAAATCAGTATGGGTTAAAGCTCATTTGTTTACTGGCTAGTCAACCACAGTAATAGTAGTAGTGTCACACTTTGGTATGTTATGTCCGGTCACTTTAAGGTTTAATCTGGCAAACCCCGCCCCTCATTGTCTCCACCTGTGTCTAGTTATATTCACCTATTTATTCCCTTTTGTGTGAGAGTCTGGTTGTGAGTATAGTATATTATATCAGCTGTGACTTGATATAACAAGCTTTCATCATTATAAAGTTAAAGCCCACCATCACAGTGTTTTGTGCTATGGCTCAATAAAAGTCATAAAAAGTCAAGGGGGCTAATAATATTGACCCAAATGATTTTTATTGCTTTTGAAATAGTTCTGTTATGCAAATAAAAATGATTTATGCTTTTTAAAGAAAACTAGCATGTCTAGAAATGCTACGTTGAAAAATCCTTGTACTGTTATAAAAGGACTTTTTGGAAAAAACTTAAAATTTAATTATAATTTCGTTAATTATAATTTCAATAATAATAATTTTGTCCTCCTACAGCAATGCTCACAGAGTTGTCTTGCTCTGTATTACATTTTAGGCACTGAGTAATTTTTAATGACTTTTAATTTATTTATATTTCTTTTATTTATTTATATAGTAATTTAATAAATAATTAATTAATAGTGATTTTACACCATTTCACCAATATTTGACCTCTGTGTGCTGATCAATAAAACTGTTTCAGAGGTTTTGAGAGCAGAGCAGTTTCCACCCTTACCACTAAAATCCAACTATCTGATGAAGTGTTAAGTTAGCAGAGGTTTAGAGTTTCTAACATTGGGCCAACTCCTGATGAATGGCCCATCCAAGACAAATTTAGAACATCTACAGCTCAGTTTCTCAGCCAAGATATACTCTTCCTCCTACAAAAGAATTTACAGGAATATCTGTGTCACTACATTTATTTTTCTATTTTCCTGACAACACATTGAAGAGGAAACTCCGCCTACTTTTAACATATTTCTCCATAAACAAACGTTTAAGGTTGACTCAGAGATGAGTTGGTTTGAAACAGTCCATTCTAGAGTTAGTTCACATTGGTTTTGATAGGAACTGAATGTTTAAAAGGCCTCACAGAACGTTATTACATGAAATGGTTATGAGTACGCTGTCTTGAGACATTGTTTTTATGAGTTTTGAGAAGATTTTGGACTATTTTGAATAGATAATGCAGGACATTGTACAGTAGTATAGTGTATATATAAAAATAAAAAATTAAGTTAATAATAATAACTTAATTATTTAATAGAATTAAAATGGTTAATAATAATAATAATTATTATTATTATTATTTATTTATTTTTTATTATTATTATTATTTATTTATTATTATTATTATTTATTTTTTTATTTTTTTATTATTATTATTATTATTATTATTATTATTTATTATTATTTTTTATTATTTATTAGTATTATTTATTATTATTTTTTATTATTTATTATTATTAAAACCATAATCGCAAATGAATTACACTAGAATTTTAGCTACATTTCCTATTTGTAATATCATTTGTATATTATAAGCTTTATGTAATATTACGCACTAAGTTTAGGCGGTTGGGGGAAGGCTGTGTTAAGTAGGTCAGGCCGTGGTCAGGGTGGCTAAATGTAACCTCCAAGCAAACTTGTACCAGAGCCAGAAAAGTGGAAACCTGAAGAAGATTCAAAAACCATCTCGGCTGATCATTCAAGCTGAGCTCCAGAATCCGATACCTATGTGAGGTCATCACAGGCATGCCATCGTCATACCGCACCCCAGTCCACCCTGTCCACGCAGGCCTGACTTTAGCATTCCTCTGCAGCACTATGGACTGTCTGGATTTAAAGGATTTATTCACTGTTGCCCAGTTTATCAAAGCAAGGTGCAGCCACGGCCTGAAAGCTGGAAGTCCTTCAAAAATTAAGAACTATGTTTTTTTTGAGGTGGAGATACTGGACCCTGAGAGTAAAGCCCAGCTCTGCTACCTGGATAAGGTCAGACATGGAGATATTCAGCTGTACATGTTTTCACTGAGGTCTTACATTAGATTAGACCGGGGGTGTCTTCAGTCCTGGAGGGCTTCTCAGTTTGGTGATCTTTCTGATCTAACACACCTGATTCAGCTCAGCAGGTAATAACCAGGTTTTAATTGTAGAGATAAGAAATCACAAATCTGTGCTGGACACCAGCCCTCCAGGACTGGAGTTTGACACCCCTGATTTAAACTAACCCTACTGTATGTACAGGTGCATTTCAAAAATTAAAATACCAGCGAAAAGTTAATTTATGTCAGTAATTAAGTTCAAAAAGTGAAACTCATATATTATACAGATGCATTAACACTAAAGAGAGTCTATTTCAAGTGTTTATTTCTTTTAAATGTTGATCATGGCCTCTAGCCAAAATTCAAAATCAAAAACATTAGAATATTATATAAGACCAATTCGTAAAATGATGTTTAATACATAAATGTTCTACTGAACAGTGTGTACAGTATATACACTCAGTACTTGGTCGCGGCTCCTGCATGAATTACTGCATCAGTGCAGCGTGGCATGGAAGTGATCAGTCTGTGGCACTGTTGAGGTGGCATGGAGGTGATCAGTCTGTGGCACTGTTGAGGTGGTATGGAGGTGATCAGTCTGTGGCATGGAGGTGATCAGCCTGTGGCACTGTTGAGGTGGCATGGAAGTGATCAGTCTGTGGCACTGTTGAGGTGG
>BRDA01051185.1:0-27998 GCA_036984385.1 Crenuchus spilurus
TCTCTCTGTCTCTCTCTCTGTCTCTCTGTCTGTCTCTCTGTCTCTGTCTCTCTCTGTCTGTATCTCTCTCTCTCTCCCTCTCTCTCTCTCTGTCTCTCTCTCTGTCTCTCTGTCTGTCTCTCTGTCTCTGTCTCTCTCTGTCTGTATCTCTCTCTCTCTCCCTCTCTCTCTCTCTGTCTGTCTCTGTCTCTCTGTCTCTCTCTCTGTGTGTCTCTCTCTCTGTCTCTCTCTCTCTGTCTCTCTCTCTCTCTCTGTCTCTGTCTCTCTCTCTCTCTCTCTCTCTGTCTCTGTCTCTCTCTCTCTCTCTCTCTCTGTCTGTCTCTCCCTCTGTCTCTCTCTCTCTCTGTCTCAAATTCAAATAAGCTTTATTGGCATGACCATATTGAAACAATATTGCCAAAGCATTATGAGAACTTCAAAAGAAATTAGACAAAAATAAATAAAAAGATAAATAAAAAAAAGTGAAAGAACCATAAGGAATGATATAGAAAAAAATAAAATGACATGAAATAAAATAAATATGAATACAAATGTGATGACAAACAGGGCATTTCAGTGTGTGTGTGTGTGTGTGTGTGTGTGTGTGTGTGTGTGTGTGTGTGTGTAAAGTGTTAGGGTCACTCACTGTCCCTCATGTTGTGACAGGCTGATATGTACTATCCAGCCAGAGCACTGCTGTCTCTCTGCTCTCCCAGCAGGATGTGTGTGTGTGTGTGTGTGTGTGTAGTGTGTGTGTTGTGTGTGCTGTCTCTCTGCTCTCCCAGCAGGATGGGCAGTCTGAGCTCAGAGGTTAGGCAGCTAAACTGGGGGTGAATTTTTTCAAATAGTTTTAAATAAATGAGCCGAATGTGTTTATATTTGTCACACTGTGTGAGGAAGTGCAGCTCTGTCTCTCTCTCTGTCTATCTCTCTCTCTCTCTCTCTCTCTCTCTCTCTCTCGGTCATTCTGGGTTATTCTTTGTTGATCTGATCAGATGTTGATTAGTTGACATCGTTAATCTCCTGGTCTGGACTCTTGTGTCTGAAAGCACTGCAGGTATCAGTTACCATTCATCTGTCAGCTTGATTGAGAGGTCATTTACATTTCTATAAAGTGGTCGCCCATACATGAATAAGAGCTTAATCACTTCATTTTACTCAGAAAAGAGTCAAAGTTATTGTAATTTAACAGCTGTATCTGCTTTTCAAGAGAAATGTGTGTGTGTGTGTGTGTGTGTGTGTGTGTGTGTGTGTGTGTGTGTGTGTGTGAGTGTGTGAGAGAGAGTTTCTACTCACAGTACACTGTTAAAACAACTCAACTAATGAATAAATAAAGTACAGAAAACCCAAAATGTACATAAAATAATACAAAATACATAAATAATGTGTGCACTACAAATAAAATAGTAGATAAAGTACTCTAGACACAGAATTACAGTATCTCTTTAAAAAGCAAGCAATGAACTAGTAAATAAAAAAAAGCTGTGACAAAAAGAGAAAAGGTAATGATAAAGTTTTTAACTGATTTCTAATCTGAAACCTTCAGATAAAAGTGATTTCACTGTGTCTGTAAAGAGATGGCTTCCTTACCCTGCTCATTGGGCTTTATTCTTACATGACAGTCTGCTGTGTGTTTCTTTTCCTATAGAAGTCTTCTCTGGCTGATGGAGTCAGACTGAGGGATCAGTGTTTGGAGATGGAGCTGGACTGTGCTGTAGACCAGCTGGAAGGTCACTGGCCTGTGAATGCCTGTTTAAATGCATTACTTTAGACACGTGTTTTACTGGGTAGCATAGTATGGACAGCGTTGGTTCAGACAGATACTCCTCTTACAGCAGGACTCTCACACAGGCACGTATGTATATTTGACTTTCAGCAGACACCTACAAAGGTACACTGTGTATGCAGACACTTCCTAAAGTCTATCTCTCTAATAAGTACCTCTAATAAACACAGTGTACATAGGGAGCTATAGGGGTTTATGAAGCCTTGCTCATGAATATTTCTGCTCTAATAATAGAGGCTTTGTCATCTTTTGCTGTAGGAACAGCTATTATGGAAAGACTTTATAATAAAATCTGTGAGAATTTGATTGTATTCAGCCCTGAGAGCATTAGACAGATCAGGTACTGATGTACAGGTAATGTATGGAGCTCTATCACTCTAGAGAACACAGTTCCACTGCTCAACAGCTCAATGCTGGGGAGCTTTGTACCCATCTAGCTAATGCATGATGATCTTAGGCTCCCGAGTATCCCATTCTGCTTGCAATGCTTTTCTATGGTGATTATGGTGATCAGGGTTCAACTTGATGTCCACAAATTCACTAATTACTATGGGTGTCTGGATACTTTTAAATGTATATAGGCTCTGTTGTGAATAGTTTCCTGTGTTCTAAATGACATTCGCTAGTCTTTGTGGTCTTCATTGAGACCTACAGGGGTTGGACAATGAAACTGAAACAGCTGGTTTTAGACCACAATAATGTATTAGTAGGTGTTGGGCCTCCTTTTGCAGCCAATACAGCATCAATTCATCTTGGGAATGACATATACAAGTCCTGCACAGTGGTCAGAGGGATTTTAAGCCATTCTTCTTGCAGGATAGTGGTCAGGTCACTACGTGATGCTGGTGGAGGAAACCGTTTCCTGACTCGCTCCTCCAAAACACCCCAAAGTGGCTCAATAATATTTAGACACAAAGACTTGCTGTCTTGGTCACAGATGCGCCAGCAAGACGTGCACCAACAATTTGTCCTGTTTTGAACTCTGGTATGTCACCATAATGTTGTGTGCATTGTAATATACTATATAACTGTGCTCTTACCTGCTAACTGAACCTTCACACTCTGCTCTTACTGGTGCAATGTGACATTAATGAAGATTGGCCACCAGACTGGTCCAGTTTAGCCATGAAACCTCCCACATGACAGCTGTTTCACTTTCATTGTCTAACCCCTGTACATTTTAATGTAAACCATTTTCTATGTTTCACTATACTTATAGAGTGGAGCCTCAGTTTCGGTCATTAATCTGTTCTAAAGTGACTGATGATAACTGAAATGAATGACAACTGAACCAGTATCTCCCATAAGAAATAATGTAAATTCTATTAATCTGTTCCAGACACTCCAAAATATGAACAAAAGTAAATTTTATATAGAATAACTATAGTTTTACATACAGAACACAATGAGAAATAAACACCAAAGACTAATGAAATGGATAAATGAACATTTAACATCACTCTTACAGGTTTACGCTCTGTTTTAGAGAGTGCCGGTGTGGTCCAGCCAGCAGCCTTTGTTTTGTACACCCGTTCTGAACCGAAAATTGTTTACACACCTGTTTTCAGGTGGTAGTGTGACATGTTTTAGTTTGTTTTGAATGTTTTCAACGAGAAACAAAGTCAGAATGGACGAAGAACACATGGGTGAGTGATGAAAGTGTGGGTGGATGCTTTGTTTTTGCAAAATTAGCATTGAGTCGCTTGGGCACACTGATGAATACCGGGCAGATGAACAATAACTGGGACAAAATTTCCCTGAAAAAAGACTATAACCAAAGTGTACAATAAACAGGACAAATGATAACCAAGGTTCCACTGTATTGTTATTTGGGCAATATTAGTATAGTTTCACACCCCATGAAAGATTTTACCCACTCACAAAAACAACTGGACTTAACTCCAAATCAGACAAAGTTGGGACAGTACTGGAAATGCAAATGAAAAAGCAGTGTTTTTCAGGTCTGAACCCAAGAAGTTTCATGTCTGGTCATTTTCCTTTCATTTGTTATATACTGTACACCCAGCTCTGCATTTTAGGCCCAAAACACACTCTGCAAAAAGTTGGGATAGTAAAGCATTTACCAATTTGTAATGTTGCCATTCCTTCCCACAATCCTTAAAACATGTTTTGGCACTGAGGATGTGTTTCACGTGTTATTTTCTCCCATTTTCTTTCCTGAAACATGTACAAAAGTTCAGGATTGTCACATTTTTCAAAAACTACTGGGGACAGGTCAGGAGTGCCAGCAGGATGAGGATTTTAATTCATAGTATTTTTCCAGAAAAAGTGCTGTAATATGAAGGAAATGTGTGTAAACAGTGGTGGAAAGCTGTAATGATTAACCTTCATACCTTCACTGATATGTTGTCATGAAGATGACCTCAAGCACTAGTCCTCCTTTCAGCCCACGTTTGAGCAGCGATACCCTTTTCAAGTGCAAAGTTGAATTGCGAATCATTGTTAACGGCGGGTCATTGTGTGTCTCAGTGGCCCTGATGCCTCATTTTTTTTTTTTTGTTTTGTTTTTAAATGAGCCACAGTGAGCTAAAACTGTAGATGACAAGATTATATCTGCTACTGTTGGATATAACGACTCATTTGAGCCCACAATCACATTTCACATCTACAGCAGAAACCATCAGCAGCAATTTAGCTTTTATGAACAGACTGTAGGCTTCTGATATGGACTTTAGTGAAGTAAAGGTTTAGTACTGCTGGTTGCTCTGTAGGAATGTATTTCTGGACTAAAACAAGAGAATATTTGTTATTTACACTCACTGGCCACTTCATTAGGTACACAGACCTTGTATCTACACTCATTGTCCATTTGAGCTCCACTGATCATACAGGTGCACATTGTAGTTCTACAGTTACAGACTGTAGTCTGTTATTTGGGTGGATCATTCTCAGCACTGTGACACTGATGTGGTGGTGGTGTGTTAGTGTGTTTTGTGCTTGCGTGAGAAGATCAGACACAGCAGAACT
Organism: Crenuchus spilurus; assembly: GCA_036984385.1. Classification (NCBI taxonomy): domain Eukaryota; kingdom Metazoa; phylum Chordata; class Actinopteri; order Characiformes; family Crenuchidae; genus Crenuchus; species Crenuchus spilurus. Next base: position 4,754 of record BRDA01051185.1, read on the forward strand.
GCTGATGTTTTTAAACACCTCAGAGTTACTATCCATCCATTATCTTATCCTCTTAATCCTGAGGGCATTGCAGAATAACTTAGCAGAGTGCCAATCCATCACTGGGTGCACACACACACACACACACACAAGGACAATTTAGAGTACACAATTCACTTGATCTCCATGTTTTTGGACTGTAAGAGGAAACCCCCACAGACACGGGGAGAACTCCACCCAGAACCCAAGATCTCAGTTGTGAGAGGTGAGCATGCTCTCAGTGTCACTACTGAAGTGAAAGTAGTGCATCAATAAGCCAGTAGCATCTTCTGAGCACCAGCGAAAGACTAGAGGACCAACCCAAACAATATAGATGAGCTGCTGTCTCTGACTTTACATCTACAAGGTGAACTAACAAGGCAGGTGTGTCTAATAGAGTGAGCAGTGAGTGGACACAGTGTTTAACGTCTCCAGCAGCTCACACACTAACACACCACCACCACATCAGTGTCACAGTTCTGAGAATGATCCACCACCCAAATAGTAGCTGCTCTGTGGTGGTTCTGATCACTGAAGAACAGGAGAAAGGAGGATAATAGAGTACACAGAGACTCAGATGGACGACAGTCTGTAATTGTAGAACTACACTGTGAACCTGTATGATCAGTGGAGCTAAAATAGACAATAAGTGTAGATACAAGGCATGTGTACCTAATAAAGCAGCCAGTGAGTGAATTGTTGGTGATCTTTGTACACTACTGGCCAATAAAAGAGCAACACTGAAAAAAATGCCTCATATTTGTCAGAAGCTTGGATGAATATGTAAAGAATCTGTGTTAAAAGGCTCATGGAGGCACATTCTGCAGTGCCAGTGTGGTTGCAGATGCTAACATCTTGGTTTCAGATACTACAGATCACTTTGTTAAGCCAGCAGTATATTAGTCCATATGAGCTCTATGTACGCAAGTCTTCTGTGTTCCAGTACACCAGCAGATCAACTTCCAGCTTTTCTGAGCAGGTGAAGACTAAACATAAGACTTTATAAGATAAATGATTCTCTCTCATACAAATTCATCACTTAAGAGTCTGTACTGACATGACAGAACAGTCATAGTCACCAAAGCACCAGCGGTGACAGTGTGTGTGTCAGTGGATGTGTAAGCGGTTGTCCTGAATAAGTACAAGCTGTATATAAACCATCTGTATCTGGATTATGTTAACACTGTTAGATACAGAAGTGGCTTATCTAGAACCGAATGTCCTCATCAGACCTGCACATTTCTGGCCAAAGTGGTTTTATGATTTATCTGCTCTAATGTTTGTTGTAGGTCTTCTTCCTCCTTTACAGGCTCCTCAGAACCAAACCCAGACCTGCAGCTTCAGGACCTGAACAGTCATAGTCAGTCGTCTCAGAGCCATGTTCTATGGTTCCTCTGTATCACAGGCCACTCTCACTGCTCACACACACTCGGGGTCTCTGCTGTACTTCACTGGTTCCACTGAAACAAGGTCAGAACAGAACCTTTTAGTCGTCTGGTCTGTTTCCTTTACAAAGTGGTTGGCAGTGAAATGGGCACTACAGACTTTGTGTGTTTGCTGATGTGAAAGTTAAAGTCCTTCTTTATTATTTATTTTATTACTTTTTTATTCTGATCTCCTCTTCCAGCCAGAACAAAAGAAAACTCAGAACCTGCTGATACTGAACATGGGACAGAACAATGTTCTGATCCACCTTGTTCTTGTTTTTGAAAATGTAACTAAATCTAATCAGGCTTTTCTCACAAATCAGGAGCTGGACTGCTGGTTTGACCTCTAATGGAAATACCAACCTTGCGTGAATAGAGCCTATTGAAACAGAGTCAGGTTAAGGTGAGCCTAGTCACTTCCTATTACTCCCATTACACTGGAACTTGACAAATGATAGAAGGCACCACGAATGAATTTGCAATGAATGGGTCTAAATGTTTTTTCTCAACATCAGATCTGTACATAAGGGACTGTACCCAGGGGTGTCGTAGTGGGGTTAACAGTGGGACAGAGTTACCAGGCCCCCAAGTGGCAGGAGGGCCCTTGAGGAGTCAGAATTTTTTATTTTCCTTTAAATATTGAAGGAAATAATATTTAATAAAGAGGCGAGCGGGGGCACTGCTTGTGCATGGGTCCCAAAATTTGGTGTGAAGCCCTTGCTGGTAACTGCCTTTTAAAATATTATTCATTTTAAAACATTCATTTTTGGAATCCTTCAGGAGAAGGGTGTGAATTGAGCAAGTTGCTGGGGGATGCTGATGTTTGTTTGCGAGGGTCACCCATAACCTCAAACACAATTCGCACCCTCTAGCAATTGCACAGCCCAGACCAATCAACCCTAAATTCTCTGGGGGAACTTTGAATAATTGCAGTTACCAAATGAGAAGAACTAAAGGCAATAATGTGTCGAAAATCCCATTAGGATGATGTTCCATAGCAGTGCATCAATGATGGCCCAACCTTAGTCATCAACATCAATTCTAGACCTGTCGTTAGTTTTTGTGCTTGAACCAATACAACATTAAATGGCTTGCTAAGAAACATCTGAGCTGCCAACTGAGCCAATATAATTGGTTCTTTTGAATGGAAATGTCAGGTTGAAGATGCTCATAGATTGAACTATTGAAACTTTACTGGCCACATTTAAATCCAAAAACATCCCCGAGTGGCTCAGCGGACTAAGGCGCTACAACTATGATCTGAGGATCGTGAGTTTGAATCTCGATCATGCTGTTTTAGACAGCCGGGGCCTCGAGAGCAGAATTGGCCGTGCTCTCTCTTCAGGTGGGCAAGATGGCGCACTCTTCTAACAAAATAAAAACAATGTCAACTGACACGGGCATCTGCCGGGCGATCTATCAGAACTGGGGACCTGCGCTTTCCTCCTAGCGTGTTAGCTCCCCGCCGGCAATGTATCGCTTGCAATTCGGAAAAAAGGGGCTTGATGTCACTGGTGTCGGAGGATTCCTGTGCTCGTCTGCCTCCTCCCAAGAAAGTCAGTGACATTGCATGTGATAGTGATAAGGACAGCTGGTAAAAGGGGCGTGGTTAAATGTCCAGAGAAGATCAGAGGTAAAATAATATTTTTTAAAAATCCAAAAACATGCACAGGTAAAAACATCAACATATAACAATGCCAGAGGGAATTCCAACGAGTAGTCAAAAGAACATGCAACAGGTCACAAGAGAGAACAAGCAGCAGGCAAACAGAACAAAAAAACAAAGAGGCAAGGCATACATGAGGCAAAACGAGACAAAAATGGAGAGAATGAGTGACTACAAGTGATAAATGGTTACAAACAGCAAATCTAAATGTCAGCTGATGATGAACAGGTGTAACAAATTAATACTCCAGTTAGGTGGGCCTCCTAGTGTGTACGTGATTGGTTGGCTGTGTCATGTGATTGTCCTAAGCTTTCTGGGAAGTGGAGTCTGTAAACCGAAGGTGGTGTGACAGGAAGGGCTAAATAACATGTATACAGTATACAGTTCTGAAGTGCATGGCCATGAATTCATACACAACCTTTCTTTCAAATCCAGTCTGTGTTGGAGCCAAAGCAGCCAAATCTGTGTCAGTGACCACTTGCTTATGGACTACAGTGTATGCATGCACAGAATATTTGTGTTAGAGTCCCTGGCTGAGTCTGCAAATGAAATCCAAGCACTGCTTATCTTCTACTCAGTATTGATCCTGCATTCTTCCTGAATGCTGACATGTAGAAAAAGCTCAAAACTGAAGGCTGAAAATTAAAAACAAGTCTCTCTCTGTCACAGCTGCTTTAACCGTATGAGGTCGATTTCACCATAGTTCAGTCCAAAATGAGAAATCTTAATACCCTCCAAGCTGATGGGGCAAGGATTTGTGCAGACCTAGAGTAACTCTATCCACTACCTTCAGAACACTAGCATTTAATAAAGTATTTAATAATTCATCACAGACTTATATGAGAATAAGAAATGAGAGATAAATATCTCCCTTTCTGCAAGGTTTTGATGATAATGCAACATTCAATATGATTGACAGACTTAAATACTTATCTTTATGAATTATTGATGCTCCACTGAAAAGAGAAACAAAATTATCTGCAATGTAGTATTTTAAATGAACACTGGCCACTTAAAACTATGAGAGACTGAAAATCCCAACAATGGACTCTTACTGCTCCAACTGCTGTCACTCCTAAAGGCCAACACAGAGAATGTTCCCACAGGCGTTTAGATATGTACACTGATCAGCCAAAGCCTAACCTGCCTAATACACGGTCATATTACAATATTTTGGCTTTGCAATGCCCAAAGTATACATTTAATGGTGATGCCTGACACTGTCCTTGTTGTTCATTATAGAGGTTAATTAGTCCAGTGTGGCATGTTGATTCCTTTGTACCACTTGCCCTTGATAGCAAAAATTATTCTGGCCCACATCTGGCCCTCAATCCCCATTTCATTTGGACTACTTGCCACATGGATTGACAGCACTTGGGCGGCTCGCTCCTGGTTGCAAGATGTGGGCCACAGATACGCCAGATTAGGGCCACATATCAGCCAAATGTAGGTAACACTGTCATATCTGTGCCAGAAGTGGACCACATCTGTTTTAGAACATGTGGGCCAAATAGGTTTTTTAATATGTGGGCCACTGATGGCTCATATGTAGGTAACACTGCCATATCTCTGCCAGAAGTGGACCACATCTGTTACAGTACATGTGGGCCAAATGTATATTTTCAATATAAGGGCCACATTTGGCTCACATACAGTACAGTTTGCCATGCCGACAGTGGGCCAGCAGTGCCATTTCTCAGCCAGACGTGGCCCACATCCGCATGCTATCTGGGGTTGGAGTCATCTTTCCCATTTGGCATCAATGATCCATGAGGCACCACAGTTATGCCACTGGAAGGCCCTCAATGTAAAAGAAGTCCAACCTTCACTACAGTGGCTCTAATACATCCTACATAGCAGTTTCAGAGATGCTACAGCCATTCATCTGCTACCCTATTATCATACCCTTTTGGACATCAGTCAAACTGTGACAAATGAAAACATTCAGCACATCCTGTCCTGGGCCATCCAAGTTCATTCCAAACCAGGGGTGGTCATGATATTCTGATATGACTGTGTACTCTGTAGGTCCCCAATGTGCAATCTCTGACTGCTTGAGAGCCGTGTGCTCCACAAAACCTTTGATGTTCATATTAAGATGAATTTAAAGGCCTTGAACTCATGTCATGCCTTTGTTGTGTTCCTCAAACCCTTCCTGAAACTTTTCTAAAGTGGGAAGTTACATTATCCTGCTGAACGAGACCACCATTACTAAATACTTTTGCTATGAATCTGTGATACACTGTGTATTCTGATACCTATCTATCACACCCAGCATTCATGTTTTCAGCTATTTGGGCTACAGTAGCTTTGTGGGATCAGACTACAGTAGATGGTCTAGCTCTTGCCCTCACATGCCTCAGGGAGTTTTGACCCCTCTCTTAGCAGAAAAAGAAGAGTGAAGAGAGAATAGAGAGGTTTTAAGCTGAGATTTAGGATAAAGTGGGACAGTCTCTGAGGGACTGTGGTAAGGTGTTCCAAAGTTTGGGGGCCATGACACTGAAGGACCTGAACCCCACAGTGACCAGACTGAACTTGGGGACAATCAAATGACCATAATTAGAGGCCCTAAGTGTTGAGGAAGGGCAGGAAGGATGCAGATGCTCAGCTAAGTAGGCTGGTGCTAAACCATGGAGAGATTTGTATGTTAGTAGCAGGAGTTGTGAAGAGGAAGCCAGTGTAACTGAAACAGAATCAAGCTGATATGAGCTGATTTTTTTTGGAACAAAACATTAATCTGGCAGCAGTTCTGGACTGAAAATGGTTTAGTTAGGAAGGCCAATGAGAAGTGAGTTATAGTCTAAAAGGGATGTCATGAAAGCCTGGACCAGAGTTTCAGTGTTTTTCATGGTGAGCAATGGGCGAAGATGAGCAATATTACGCAGATGGAAAAAAGCTGGAAAAAAGAGAAAGCCATGGAGACCGAATTCAAGATGGTGTCTCTATCAAGGAAATTGAAAATTGCTTATTTAGAGATAAAATATGAATATCTGTGGTACATAAAACCATATAAATATATCTGGGGCTCATGAAAACATAGAATATTGGTCCTTTGTAATGTAAATTGTTTATGCATTGCTGCAGCTATGCTTCATAGTGCCACAAAAGCTATTTTGAATTGAACTGAGAGAGAAAGAGAGAGCGAGAGAGACAGACAGAGAGAGAGAGAGAGTGAGAGACAGACAGAGAGAGAGAGAGAGAGACAGAGAGAGAGAGAGAGTGCGAGAGAGAGTGCGAGAGAGAGAGCGAGAGAGAGAGAGAGAGAGAGAGAGAGAGAGAATGAACAGAGAATAGACCGAAGCCAAGAATCCATTTTAAGAGGCAGATCTTGCTGCCCGCTCATGGACAAACACAGCAATAAATCCTAAGCCAGACTGTGTGTGTAGTTACAGCAGCTCTGAGAAATGGTTCACATAAATCCAGACAGTGGCCATCCTGCATTACAATACAGCTTTAACGTCTCGACGGTGTTGCACTGCCAACAATTCTTCTCTTTGTTCATCCCATTCTTTTTCTTTTACTTCATTCATCCTAGTCTCACAGGTCCAGACGTGATCTTGCACCAAGAACGTCTGGGGAGAGCTATGAGGAATTTTGGGCTAAAAGTAGACGGGATTGTAGACTTATCAGGATGCAAGCAATGAGTTTGAAATTTCAGTGTCTTTTGAATGCCAGGCAATGTCATGCTCAGCAATGTTCGATGCTAAACCATGAATTTACGATCATGGCTGAATATGTTGTTGTCATTTATTGTTTAACACATTATCATCAACTAAGTCTATATTCATGGAAACATACAGGTAATGCATTACCAAGGCCCCTGACCTTTGCACTGAGGAAGGAAACGGGAGACCCCACTCAGCCACAAGGAGAACATGGAAACCACCCCAATGAGGACCCCAACCTGAGGCTCAGGATTTGTCATCACAAGATGCTTATGAAACAGGTATCATTCCTTTTTGGCTATATGGGGATACTGAATGTCAGATTTTACAATTTTTTGGTTTTGCCCAATAAAACATGTTACCAGCTGAATAATAATACTGTTAATAGAAATTTGAAAATAACTCTTTCATCTATATACACTCAAGTCCACCAGATCCATCACTAGAGCTTTGCCATATAAGGGACTGTCTATATACAGTGCTGGATGTGAATGAACCTGTCTACCATGGTTTTCAGATAAATTGCTTTTTTAATTAAAGAGCAACTCTAATAAATGTAGACGTCTTTAGCTAAAAATCTCCCTGAGGTTCTAGAAACTTTCCTTGGTTACTGTTTTGTTCACTTACAGTAGCATCTGCAAGCATGTACTCAACTAGACTATTTCTTAAACATTATTCATCTATAAATATGGAGATGAAATGCTCTGAAAGGCTGCACATACATACACTAAAGAAAAGTTTGGGGCATTTGACAAGCATGAGAAGTTTTTAGTTTTAGGTTTTTAGAGCTAAGTGTATCTTTGTTGAATAGTTACCTAATTGGTTGGTGCTACATGGCTACTGTTTGTAATTTGGATAAAAAAATGTGCCACTTATATTTAAAAAAGTGATTAGATGGTCAGTCAATAGTAGGCAAGATTTGACCAATTTGTCTTTCCATTTTTTTAAATCTCAGAGGACACTTTTATTGCTCAGGAGACTAAATTGCTTTTAGAGAAATAGGATTAGATTGGACAACAAGGAGACATTTGATTCTCCTGTCCCAGATAAACATGAGTCTCATTCACAGCACTGAGAAGACCCATAAAATATAAGAATGAGAAGTGGTTGAGTTCATATTAGGATGTTAGACGTGAGGTTATTATGAACTTAAGCTAACATCTCATGAATGTTTCCATCTCATCCCATTCTTATCTAGGAGAAATGTTAAGGGATGGGATTCTGTTTGTCTCAATCTGTCTCTTCTTTCTTCACCTCTCTCTTATTCTGTAATTAGCCGAAACTTCCTTAATATTCTGTGTTCTTTAGAAGTCAGAGATCACAAAGGTTCATGTAGACATTTGACCTTTAAACACCAATTTGTGTGTTCAGGGTCTTTGTCTTTGACAAGTTTTTTGTGTGTGTGGTCTCAGTTCTTGTCCTTGTGTGGCTAATTAGACTTTCTTAGCCTTCTCCATGGCTAATCGACCCATTCTAAAAGACCAGACGCTTTAAAAACACTGAGGGATTTCTGGTGGCTGTGAAGGCAATTACTCCTGTCCCTTACTAACTGTTCATTGTATTTCATTCAGATTACCTCAATGCAGAAAAGCAGGTAATATTTCAAAGCATAAATCCTCAAACCATTACTAATCTGGCTCTTTAGGCTCATAAGAACATGATTCATAAGCTGCAGCTACCCAACTGATACTCTCTGATGCTAATTGTCAGTAATGTTGAACCTGAATGCTAATGCTTTCAAAAATGCCCAAAATGTACTGGTGACCATATGGACAGTGTTTCTCCAGAATATTCTCTGTTCTGTTTCACTTTCAGTTGACCAGGTTGAGACAGTCACATAACAGCATTGCTTTACAAGCAGCTAATCAATATTTTGGTACTGATCAATCAGAAGATAATGTAGAACTGGTTCCTGGATTAGTGCTTAGTTGCTTACCTTACCTATATGCTACTGTCCAAAAAATCATATTAAAATCACATTTACAACTAACGTTGAATTTTTCAAACACAACATATCTTCACCGATGAACAGACAGTCAAAGCGAAGATCAATATATATATATATATATTAAATACTTTTAATTTTTGGGGTATTTTTCAATGTAATATTGGTTCTCAGTATGTATCTCTAGCCTAACCCTCTTTTTTGACTTCAGATCAGTTTGGGTGTGAATCAGTGCTATGTTGCTTATTTGTTTCTGTGGAGTGCTCACGGTCACATTGCAGATGCTAACAGGCTAGCATGTAGTTACTATGCTAAAAATCACATTAAAATTAAATTTACAAAGGGCCCCTAGTGGCTCAGCGGGAAAAGACGCTACTACTATGACCCGAGGATCGTGAGTTTGAATCCCGGTCATGCTGTTTGCCATCAACAGCCGAGGCCCAAGTGAGCAAAAATTGGCGGTGCTCATTCTGGGTGGGTAGATCTCCATCACTCTCACAATGCAATGTCCGCTGGCTCAGACGTCTACTGATTGGTCCAATCAGAGCTGGGGACCCTGTGTGCCTTCCTCCGAGCGCATTAGGCTCTCCAGTGACAGTGTATCAGCGGTGGTTCGAAAAGAGGTGGTGGCTGCACCACTACATTGGGAAGGGGGCAAAAACCTAGAAATAAATTTAAAATATAAAAAATAAATTAATTAATTAATTAAATTTAATTAAATTTACAACAGAAATTGAATCATATATTAAAAACACATGCTGAAACAAATGTTGTCATGATGAGGATGAGACGCATGGCAGCACTTTGTCAGTCAGTATTTCAGCATCAATATTTTGTTAGCACCAATAATGGCAATATTATCAATTTAGTACTATTTAGTCCATCTGTCAGTGTCATTGTGGACCCCAGTTCATCAACTTCACTGTCAGGTGCAGCCTCATCACTACAATCCAGCCGCAGTTCACAACCCAGCCAGTTCATTACAGTTCTTCCGTGCGGCAGGTCCAATATCCATGTTGTTGTCAATAAAAGGGCATGGATCCTAATCTGGTGTCTGCCTCGGTTCTCTCAGTATCACACCATCCATTATCAGGACAAATTCTGCATTCATCTTTAAACTGTGGATTAACTACGGTTTTAGTTTAGCTTACTCCTTAGTATCAAACTCCACATTATTACTGCTCTAAATATGGATAGACTGATTAGTCTTCAAATAGACACTGGCTTGTGGTTTGGCTCCAGGTCAGTAATGCCCAAATGAATAAATAGTTCAGATAATGGATAGACTGGACTGATAATGTCTGGTCTGATAATGGCCTGAGCCTAGAATAGCATCTCTTCAAATGAATATTGGTTTGTTTTGATAGCCTCTGTTTTGATCAGTTTTGGTTGTGGATTAGCACTTAGTTGCTATTGCAGAAGAGTGATTGTAGTCAAGGTGCATGCTAACAGGCTAGCATACTGCATATATTGAGTAACATCAATATTTCAGCTTCTATAGTTCCCTAATCTGGACACATTCTACATTTATCTTTAACTGTGGATTAACTATGGTTTGAGTTTAACGTATTCCACATTAATACTGCTCTGAATATGACTAAACCGCTCAGACCTGGCTTGTGGTTTGGCTCCAGGTCAGTAAGGCTTTGAGTCTGGGTTAGCCCTCAGTTTGACTTTATATGAATAAGAATCAGGTCAGAATGGATAAACTGTTCTTTGAATCCAGACTGAAAGTGGTTTGAGTCTAAATTATCATCTGCTGTAGATTCACATTAATATTGGTTTGTCTTGATTGCCTTTGTTTTGACTTCAGATCAATGATGGTTTGGGTGTGGATTAGCATTCAAATGTTTGAAGCAAATATTGACTTGTACTTCAGAAGGCACATGCTGAAACAAGTGTTCTCTTGACTTGACAAGGATGATCACACATCAACACCATTTGTTCAGGAGTCATTTATTAACTCTGGATTAATTATAGTTTGAGTAGTCCTTAGTATTAAACTTGAAATCAATACGAGTCTGAATATAATGCGTAGACTTCAGTAGATATTGACTCCTGGTTTGGCTCCAGGTCAACAATTTGAACCCAAATGAGTAACAGACATGGATAGACTGTGCTTTGACTCCAGCTTGATAAAGGCTTGAGCCTGAATTAGCATCTAGTGTTTAAATTACTGTCCAAAAAGTAGAAAAAAAATCAGCATATATTGAATTGCAGTTCTGAAAGTTTATGCTGAAACAAGTGTTCATGACATGGTTGAGTTACATAGCAACACCAATTTCTAGGAGCTTATCAATATTATATACACAAATTACAGCTGTCAGAGCCAGGGGCATAGCACGAAATTCTGGGCCCTATGCACAAGCAATGCGCAGGGCCCCGCCCCATTATTAAATATTATTATTTTTATTATATATTTATTATTTTATTATATTTTTATTATTTTATTATACATTATATTAAAATTTAAAGGAAATCCTTTAAAATCCTCAAGGGCCCTCTCCACACTTGGGGCCCTGGTAAGTGCCACTTTCCCCCCCACTACGACGCCCCTGGTCAGAGCCTCGCCACCTCTTCCTGTCAGTTTTTACCTGAATTCATCCTTCACATGTCTGGGCTACATCATTGTTCACACCCTCATGTGATGTCAACTCATTGTTCACGTACGTTCCCTTTTGTGTGTCTTGATTACCTCCTTTTAAGTATCCTGTGTTTGTGTCAGTCTGCGTTGCTCATTGAATGTGAATACCTATGTGAAGTTTGGTGCTTGTTCTAGATTTAAAATTTGTTACAGTCTTTAATATTTGTTTGGCTTCTACTACAGTGTTTACTTTGTTTTGTATTTTTTAATAAATCCTCACATTTTTTAGTTATTCCCTTGCCTCCTGTCTCCTTGTCTACTATGCTACACAAATCATCACAACAGTCTAGATATGGAGAGCCTGTGCTTTAACTCCAGATTGAACACACTTAAAGCTGGATTAGCATCTATAATACCTGCTCTTGCTTTGACGGGTGATTATTGGTTTTGAATATGGACAGGCAATTCCTCCAAAATGAATATTACTGCCCATCTTATGTTTGCTAAAGATCATGGACAAGAACAAGCCAGAATGCTATTGGATCAATGCTTTGCAGATGGATTATACTGAATTAGATCTTTTTGGTTTAAAGAATAAGCGTTATGTTTGCGAAAATGGTGCATTCCAGCATAAAAACCTCATCCCATCTGTGAGACACAGTGGTGGTAGTTTCATGGTTTGGGTCTGTTTGGCTGCATCCGGGCCAGGACGGTTTGCCATCATTGATGGAATATATGAGAAAATATTTTTGAAGCCAAACGCCACTGTGCCAAACACAATAATGCTTTGACAGAAGGATACTGATTTTGAATATGGACAGCCTCTGGTTCCAGATTTATAATGATTTGAATTTGGAAAGCTTCTGGTGGAACTTCAAGATTGATAATAGCTGGAATCTGCAGTGTGTCTGCTTTACCTTATGAAGTGAAAATAGGACAAATCTAGAATAACTGCGCTGTAAACCAGGTCCTTTGGCCCACAGCAACTTCACACAGCTCCAGTGCTGAGTCACAGCGAGATTGTGAATGCGTGTATGTATCAGCGTGACAGATGGCTTCGTTAGCAAGCGAACATCACAGGACTGTGGATCAGACGAGGTACTGAAGAAATGGAGAGATGGAGGAGGGAAAAGATATGGAGTAATAGAGTAGCTCCTGCTGGGTGGTTTCAGGAGGACAAATAATATATCAGTGAACTTGAGTTTATTTGTAAAGCAGTGTGTTCTAAGTAAGTTAATACTTCAGAACCGATATTTGAAAGCTGTGAAATAAAATACTAACAAAAATATTTTGATACCTGCGAGGCAATTCAGAGAACACAAACAAGACTCTAAAGGCTTTCACACACCCTGGATGTACGCAGATGACCATTAATTAATGTGGGTTTCTTGCACACTAAACGTGATTACTTGAAGATTTCATTTACTTTTGTGGATTATTATATCCTACTCTAGTGCTTCATAGTGTTTATTTAAATTGTTTAATAACTAATGTTTCCTATTCTAGCGATTAATGTTGTTTAATGAGATTTTTATAGACTAATGTCTCCCATTCTAGTGATTAATACTGTTTATTTCCTATTCAAGTCATTCATACTGTTGATTCAGGTGGTTCATACACCAAACACCAAAAATAAGGATTATCACTCTGTTGAATTTTGCAAATGTTTGCAGGCAGCAGGAACTCACTGGACTAATCACAACTGCTTCTGCCATTGGCATAGCAACAACCAAGATGGCTGATCAGTTTATTTATTTGACTCAGCATCTCATCCTTTTAGATAATCATCAAAAACATAAAATGTCAAATGTAATTTCTGTCTAATTTTGATATCATTTCTTACCTCAGGCACGCTGCCAGCTTCTGCCCTTGGTCTTCTGCAGCTTTGTGTGTAGACTTATTACACTCTGTTTATTGTAACACTATACTAAACATTTATGTTGTACATTTTACTCCCTGTTAACATATCTGTATGAATGCACAACTACTTTCTTATATTCTCTCTGTATTATATTTGAATCTATATTTGCCTGTAAATATATTTATAATAATTATTAGTAAGTAAAGCATGTTCTTTAACTACTCTTCTTTTTTTATATTTATTACTAGTGTTTGTACAGATGTTAAACATCTGCTCTTTTTCACTTCTGGTAGATGCTGTGATTGCATTTCACTGTACTTATGCTAACAATGACAAAGTTGAATCTATCTATCTGTCTGCCTGTCTGTTTGTCCATCTCTGGATGTCCTGTATTTCATATGAATAAAACTTTCCCATAAAGATGATGTCTCTATTAATCTTCTGACTGATGATAATTTCGCTGTACTTGTACTTGTGCACTGACAATAAATTGATTCTGATTCTGATTCTTTATGTCAGTCTATCAGTCAGTCAGTCAGTCATTAATCTGTCTATTGGTCTGTCTGTCATTTCTACCTACCAACCTAATAACTCACCACCCTTCAGACCAATCAACCAACCTATAAACCAAACAACCAACCTACCAAGAAAACAACCACCCACCCAACCAACCAACCAACCAACTCACCAACCTTCAGACCAATCAACCAACCAACCTACAAACCAACCAATCTATCTACCAACAACCTACTAACAAACTTACCTACCTTCAAACCAATCAACCAACCAAACTACCTTCAAACCAACCAACCTATCTACAGAGCATCCAACCAACCTATCTACCAACCTACAGACCAACCTACCAACCAACAAACCTACAAATTAATCAGCCAACCAATCTACACACCAACCTACCAATCTACAAACCAAACAACTAATCTACCAACCAACCAACCTACCTACAAACCAACCTACCAATCTACAAACCAACCTACCAATCTACAAACTAACCAACCAACCTACCAACAAACAAACCTACAAATTAATCAGCCAACCAAAGTATTTGTACTATAAGTGTAAGTCTAATGTTTTTGTGTGTGTACTGTATATACTTGTACTCTGAGCTGAAAGTAAACTAAAAGAAAAATGTAGAAAATGGTCAATTTAAACTCAAGCAGAACTTGAAGGTGAAGCAGTAGAAAAACAACAGAAAGCTCCCAGTAACTCAGAGTTAATGGCCAGCTGTTGGATAAACTACTGTGTAATTGCTTGTTCAATGTCCTTGAGATACTTCTGTCTTGGTCTTTGTTTTGTTTCTGTCTCTACATCTACTCATGTCTGTCTCCTTTGGGGGACGTAAGGCTAATAATGACTATTTATTTACATTAAAGACTAAATGTGGTGTGCAGGTCTGCTTTTAGAATAGTGGACGGTCAACATTATTAGTCTCTGGGCATTTCTGCCAGCTCAGTCTGCTGCTAAGAAAAGCATGTGGAAAAGCATTACAGCTGCATTTTTCAAGTGTAACAGTCGATGTGCGTGTGTATGTGTGTGTGTGTGTGTGTGTATGGGTGGGTTTACATGACAAGCACCTTTGCGAGTTAAAAAAAGCCTAGAAAAAATAAAACCATTACATCTGCATTTTTCAAATGTGGTTTCAAATGGCCTCTTTTTGCTGCGTCTGGCTTTGTGATGAGTGTGTGTGTGTTTTCTCTTCTTATCTCTACAAGAGACACAGGAGCAACAAGGGAAAAGAAGACTGGAAAGTGACGGCGAGACCAAGAAACCTGTTACAGAATGGTTTATAAAGATACAGATAAAAATCTGTTTAATTTACATTACAAACATCTTAAAGGGCACATATCATAGAAAACATCCTTTTCATTTGCTCTGGTATAGTTTCACAATGCACTGACCCTTACAGTCCATGTGTGGAAACAGTCCATTTCAAATTCCCTGTGTTTGTGATGTCACAGAGACCAATACATTTACATATACCCAACATTTGACCTATAGGAGATTGAGCCTATTCCTTTCAAACTGAAGTATTTCAGACTGGACTGAGGTTTGAATGAGGCACATTACAGACCAGCCTATCAGAACAGAGGTCATTTACATATATCAGTGGATCCTGTTTCTAAGTTATAAAATGGGCATATGAACCTGAATTATGACTGTTTTTAGTTTGTAAAACCAGTCAAAGGCCAAAAATTGTAGAATATGGCCCTTTAATATTCCATACAGTGCTTATTGGGAAACTAAGCTGCCTGCTTTGAATTTCTGAATTGAATGGTTGACTCTGAACACATTTATTTAAGCTCAGTCATTCAGCCTCAGTATACAAGTTAAAGTTACAAGGAGTGTTGTTACTGCAGGCTGTAGCAGTTATTGGAGTGGAAGAAACATTTCAGTCTGACCTCAACACTACAGCTGAATAATGAATGCAAGTATGACAAAAACGTAATTTTTGATCTGAATATCACGTGTTCTGATATTTTCTTATCCACCTACTTAAAAGTATGTTCTGTACATTTCGTATTAGACGGGATGCTCCACTTTAATTGAGTTTGTAGGCTTGTGTATTATGTATTCTGTAATTATAGGCACATTGTCTAGATTACTTGTTTGTTTATTGTTTACTATACATTGTCTATTGTCTGTAAATTATATGTACATTATCTGCAATGTCTTATCAACACTTTCTGTACCAGGTCACTGTCTCCATAGTAACTGCTGTGCAATTTTTGAATGTGTTACATCAGTTCATTTATGACTGCAGTGCAACAAAGAGTGACCACCCCGCTTATAATTTACATGAAAGAAGAGCAGCGTGCAGTGATTGGCCGCAGATGCGTTTAGACATCTACAAACACAATTATGAGTGATACTGTAAGGAAGGAGATGGTTTCTTAAAAAGAATCATTACTGGTGTTGAGACATGGATTCATCACTACGATAAAGTTCAAAACAACCTTCAGCCGGAAAATTGATGCTGATAGTTTTCTGGGTTCTGAAAAAAGCCAGAAGAAGAAAGAGATACAAGTCTGATGAAGCGATGAAGACAAATGTGCATCCGTGGCTCACAGCTCTGCCAAAAACATGTTTTACTGAGGGAATAAAAATGCTTCTTGAGACATGGACAAAGTGTATTGAAAAGCAAGAGATTATGGGGAACAATAATGTACACTGCTCAAAAAATAAAGGGAACACTTAAACAACACAATGTAAGTCCAAGTCAGCCACACTTCTGTGAAACCAACCTGTCCAGTTAGGAAGCAACACTGACTGTGAATCAGTTTTACCTGCTGTTGTGCAAATGGAACAGACAACAGGTAGAAATGAGAGGCAATTAGCAAGACAACCCCTATACAGGAGTGGTTCTGCAGGTGGTGACCACAGACCTTTTCTCTGTTCTCATCCTTTCTGCCTGATGTTTTGGTCACTTTTGCATTTTGTCAGTTCTCTCACCATAGAGGTAGCATGAGGTAATGTCTACAACCCACAGAAGTTGCTCAGGTAGTGCAGCTCATCCAGGATGGCATATCAATGTGAGCTGTGGCAAGAAGGTTTGCTGTGTCTGTCAGCACAGTGTCCAGAGCAAGGAGCAGATACCAGGAGACAGGTCAGTACACCAGGAGACATGAGGGGGCCGTAGGAGGGCAACAACCCAGCAGCAGGACCACTACCTCCTCCTTTGTGCAAGGAGGAACAGGAGGAGCAGAGCCAGCACCCTGCAAAATGACCTCCAGCAGCCACTAATATCCATGTTTCTGCTCAAACTGTCAGAAACAGACTCCATGAGGGTGGTATGAGATTTTGAGTATGATTTCAAATCCAGACCTCCATGTGGTAATAATTTTGATTTACATTCATCATTTTTATGTTATTTTGTTCTTAACGCATTCCACTATGTAATAAATAAAGATTTTCAACTGGAATATTTTATTCACTGAGATCTGGGATGTGTTATTTTAGTGTTCCCTTTATTTTTTTGAGCAGTGTATTTGTCTTTTTTGAAAACAGCCAGAATCAGGCTCATTGTTTGTACCTTGTATAACACTAGAGAGACACTAATGACCTGAAACATTTATTGTGTGTAAACATACTAAAAGACTTGATTTTGATAAAGATTAGATGTTGCAAATGGTTGTAAACATGAATTGTGACTATAATATAAACAAATAAATTGACTCCAAAGGGAAAAGTAGAATACAAAAAATGTCAAATATGAACCTTTAAGCTAAGCACCTGCACAAAACTACAGTTTAGCATGAATTATATTCACAGCAGGTGAGTCCAAGTGATTAAAATCTGCCAAAAACTCGACAATTTATCTTAGCAGCCTTGAGAGATCAGCTTATCCATGACAGGTGAGCAGTGACCTGAGGCCTGTGGTAATTACATGTTGTTTTTAATGAATGTGGGGAGCTTGGACTCCACTGGCTGCAGTGCAGTTTATCTGAGGTGAATGTAATGATGTGAAAAGAAAATGTGGAAAATGGAAAAGACAGGTAAACAGGAAACTTCGCCCACACACTTTAAACGGATTAGTGAAAGGCCCTGGGGTGGATTCCAGAAGTGAAAGCTTGAAAAGTTGGTAGCATCATCTGTTGCATCATGTCTCAAAATGAATAATGTTTGTACTGGAGAAGGATGGGAGACTAAATACTGTGCTGGATGCCATTCACTCCATAAATCAAAACCATTGATTCTAAACTTGTTTGTCTAAAATTGTTAGTTCTTAATCAAAAACTGATGTAAATACAATTCAAATTATTTTTTTTTACTTTTCTGAAACAATGTGGAAGCTTCATTTCATTAGAATAATACTTTGCTTGTTAGGAACAGGATGGCATTTAATCGTTTCTTCCACTCCAATAAAACAGGAGCAACACTTCTTATAACTTTAGGCCAAATATGCATACTTATGCAAATAAGTCCACAGATCTGATACGTATCTGATCTAGAACCCTATATGAAAGTGACTCAAATCTGATGTGAAAAAATGGGATCTGACATCTGCACAGCCTGAAAACATCAGATCTGAGCCACATTAAGGCAAAAGATTGGATTTGAGTCACTTCAGCCTGTTAATGTGAATGTAGCCTAAATTTTAAGTTTTCACACCAAGATGCCTTTATTTTCCACAGTTTGTGAGTTGGTAGGCACTCCAGATTCCCAAATTCAAAGTTTTAATTGTAGATAATAATGGTTATTAGAAGAACCTGCAGTTCAATAAGGAACCTTGGAATGTTTCAATTAATTTTAAGAGTGTATCAGATGATTGATTTATTTATGTAAAATTATATTTTTATATTAATAGTGGAGTGTATATCAGTTCATATTTAGGCTGTATCAGTTAGGTAACCAGAGGGTGTTGAGTGAGGATAGTTTTAGGATAGTTTATAGTGAACTCCGGTAAAAAGCCTCTCAGTCAAGCTCCAGGTTCATGGTCTTGTAGCGTGTATTCTGATATCAGCTCATGTATTTCATTTCTGCCTGATACAGTCTAATGCATTTAGATTTCATGCTGCTCAGTACTGGATCCAGCTAAAAGTATTCATGGCATGACTCACTTCACAGGAAATCTGTGGAAAGTCTGGGTTCATCCTGCTTGAAATGCTCCTCTTGTACACAACATAAATATTTTGTAAGCCCTGGTGTACAGCTACACCACTCCATCACAGATGGTGCAGAAATCCACCTTCAATAGCTGTTTACTTGAGTTCTGTCGCGTTTTGCATAAACAATGGCCTAACTAACTAAAGTCAATGTTGTAGGTCATGCATTACAAAGAGAGTGATTACTTTTCCCACATTAGTTACATTTACTGTACTCACATTACAGTTAGTGGCTAAAAAAGTACATTATTTATGTAATCATTATTATTACGTACCATTGATTCTGACTCCTAGTGACCATATGGATGGTATTTCTCCAGAACATCCTGTCTTTGTCTTGGGGTTTCATTCAGGATTCCTCTGATTATATCCAATGTTGCTGGTCCTCTTCTTCCTCTTTACCTCCAACTGTTCCAGCATAACTGTCTCCTCAAGTGAAGTGGTTCTTCTCATAATGTGTCCAAAATCAGAGATCTTCAGTTTGATTATCTAAGGAAAGGTGACCATCTGTCCACATTTCTTTTAAAAGTTCAACATCGGCAAGTTCAAATGCATCAATATTCTTCCTGTTTAGCTTATTGATCATCCAGCTTTCACATCCAAGACCACAGTCTGTACAATTTAAGACAAACTGAAGAAAAAAGAAAGAATCATTACTAGGTCACGTGTGCGTGGCGGAGTAATACTTAAAAAGCTTTGGTCAGAGAGCCGTTATCGTCAATATCACTCATCAACATTTCTCAGCCAATCAGGTTGCAGGGTCAGAACTAGCTGTGGTATAAAGAATAAAAATATGAATAAGAAGCAAACTTCATGTTCATATTTAAATTCAGGAACAGCTCTGTAATATTCAGAAAGACTTTATTTTGATAGTTTTGTCTGTTTACAGGCTCGTTCCTGGACCTGATTGTGCTCAGAATAGATGATCTACACGTCTTTGAAATGAGGAGCACTAATTTAGTACCAATCAGTTTTTGATACCCATTTCCCTTTTCTGCAGATGAGTAATGTAAGTAGCTAAACTCTGTAATGTGATTACAAGAATTACATTTTATGTCCAAATGTTTGTGGACACCCCTTCTAAGGAATGCATTCAGCTGCTTTAAGCTGCACCCACTGCTGACACAGATGTACAGATGCACACATAGATCGTCTAGTCCCTGTAGAGAAATACTGCCAATAGAATAGGACTAAACATGATCTTACTGGCACCATGTCTAATGCCAGGTGAGGGCTAGAGGGTGCAGCATTGAGCTGTGGAGCAGTGAAAATGTGTTCAATGCTCCTTATAGCACTTTTAGGGAAGGTGGAGATGAGGTGAAGGTGATCATGTAACATCCTGACCTCACTAACTCTGTTGTCACTGAACGCAGTCAAATCCTCACAGCAAAGCTCCACAATCTAGTATGAAGCCTTCCTTGGACAGTAGAAGCAGTTACAGCAACAAAATAAACTCTTTAATACTTTTGATTTCAGAAGAAACAATGAACAAGCAAAATAGTGTCCCAATATTTTTGTCCATATAGTTTAAAAGAAAGAACAAAAGATTAAAAATAAGGAAGGAAAGCAGCTTTCATAAAAGCTTCAGCCGGCTGCTGCTACATAACAGAGGCAAAGTATTATTGGTAATCAGCACACATCCACACACATCCACACACACACACACACACACACACTCACACACACTCACACACACACACACACACACACATTTCATTTCTAGTGTGTCACTCAGCCTCTCCTGAAGCCCCCCGGTGCTGGTTCAGAGCTTCAGTGCTGAGGTGAAGGATGGTAAGTGACCTGCAGGGCTGAAAGGTCAAGGCTAAGCTTTAGTCAGGGCTCAGCTAGATATTACTGAACAAAACATCAGGGGCAGGGCAAGACACAAGGCTAATGTATTGGGTTGCCATGTGGAGATTCATCACCATGCTGTACTTCTGGAGATCTATAGCCATAGAGTTGAGCCTCCAACCTTTATGCAGTGGTAACCCTACTTATGAGTTTAATCCGTGCAGGAGCCGAGCTCGTTAGCTGGTTTGCTCGTTAGCTGGTTAGCTCGTTAGCTGGATGCATTTTCCCCATAAGAATACATGTAAAACTGATTAATCCGTGTCAGCCGGCCAATATACAGTATACTTTAATATGCTTAATAATGTGTTTATATGGGTTTTTAAAACATAAACGAGATGACGACGGCGCTCGTGTAGTCTGGCGGCTAAGGAGGACAGGAGGACGGGCGTACATGTATGGCATGGTTACACTTATCATATGAAAAGTAAAAGTAAAATGTATCTAACTTTCTTGTTCACTACCTTTTGCTGTCTTTGTGTCACTTTCATTAGCACTTGCACTTTCACTGGACAGCAGTCAAAGGTAATGACTGATCTCTTCTTCTACGCTAGCATCTAGGGGATGCTACGACCGCCGCGCCCCTAGCGGTTGGCATACTTGAACTAATTTAGGCTACTCGTTACTGGGAATTTTACTCGTTACCTGGAACAAAAATATTCCGAGATCTCGACTCGTTACCTGGAATACTCATTAGTAGGGATGCTCATAAGTAGGGTTACCACTGTATAGGATGGAAAGTCAAGAATGATCTGCACTCTGACTGTAGAATTGATTTGAATTTGTTTTCAGAAAAGACAAACATTATTTTATATTCACTTCTGCAACTAATCACTGCACTCTGCCCTTCTTTCTGCAAATTATAAGTAGGGCTGACATTTTTTGTTGCGCTGCAGTCATAAATGAACTAATGAAACATTTAAACTTGCACAGCAGTTACTGTGGAGCCAGCGACCTAGTACAGAAAGAGTTAAGAAGACATGGGAGACAACAAAAGTTTTAACCGAAATTAATATATAATTTTAATAAACCGAGATACTTTTTAACTCTTGTGTATAGCACACCTTGTCCAGTTAACCTAGCTAACATCTCATGGGCAATACGTTCAGATACATCATCTTCACTCAGTTCCACCAGAGCACTTATGACCTGTGCAAATTCATTTTGGGCAGCGAATAATGGCCAGTGTCATAGAAGAACCACTTTAACTTCAGAGAATATTTTATTTGAACATAAACTCACTGAAACAGCCACTGAGGTGTCCAGTTTCATGAAATTAATGGGCAATTGGAGGCAAAAAACTTCATGATGATTAATATAAAGGGACACATTGAAGGCTGCTATCTTACTTATGTACCAGTTGCTACACATTTTGGAAAGCATGAGAAGTAATGTAAAAATAACCTATTATTACTACTTTCTTTTGTCATGGATAATGGCAGGAAGTCTTGCCTAGTCTGCATGGTTGTAAGTTTCCAGAGCATTAATACTGAATGTTGACCAACATCTACTTCATAGATGTCCCATTACACAAAATAAACATATACCTTCGAGCCAATCAGAAAAGAGCATTTCTGCTCTCCTGGTATAAACCTGCAGTGCATTCTTTAGCATTATTAACCTTTGAAGATGGGTATGGTTTGCTGTTTTCCTGCTGCACATTCTTAGAGAAAGTGTGAGGTGGGTCATTAACACCATTTAACCTTCCATGTAGCACTGAAGCATGTGGTGGTTTTCAGCCTCAGAAGAATGTCACTAATGAACCACCATATGGTGGTTTGTTAGAAACACTTAACCTCCGATGAAGTGTAAGTTAGTTAGCAGCCTTCAGGGAAAGAGCCTTATGGTCTGAACCAGGATCTCTGGCAAATCTCATTTACACTCCCTTTGTTTCTTATGAGACGGAGCCCTTGAGTTATCAACTACACTGCTCAGTTACGCAAATCTACCTCCAGCTCCATCCACTGAAGTGACATAACTGTTCAGTTGACAGTGTATCAGTTAAACATAGACCACAGGTCAAAAAGTTCTTTCCATAACAGGAGTCCATAAACAGCTTCAATAAACACTATTAATCACTAGAATAGGAGATATTAGTCCATAATCATCCTCAATAAACACTATTAATCACTAGAATGAGATATTAGTCCATTAACAACCTCAATAAACACTATTAATCACTAGAATAGGAGATATTAGTCCATAATCATCCTCAGTAAACACTATTAATCACTAGAATGAGATATTAGTCCATTAACAACCTCAATAAACACTATTAATCACTAGAATGGGAGATATTAGTCCATAAACAACCTCAATAAACACTATTAATAACTAGAATAGGAGATATTAGTATATAAACAACCTCAATAAACACTATTAATCACTAGAATGAGATATTAGTCCATTAACAACCTCAATAAACACTATTAATCATTAGAATAGGAGATATTAGTCCATTAACAACCTCAATAAACACTATTAATCACTAGAATAGGAGATATTAGTCCATAATCATCCTCAATAAACACTATTAATCACTAGAATAGGAAATATTAGTCTATAAACAACCTCAATAAACACTATTAATCACTAGAATAGGAGATATTA
>BRDA01051187.1:0-38292 GCA_036984385.1 Crenuchus spilurus
GTATTCTTATGGGGAAAATACATCCAGCTAACGAGCAAACCAGCTAACGAGCTCGGCTCCTGCACGGATTAAACTCGTAAGTAGGGTTACCACTGCACTATCCAGCCCCACAATGAGGACTGGTATACAAGGTCACACACCAGCCAGTGGCAAGCAGACAGCAGTTCCTGAGCATATGAGTAACCCAGTTACTCAATGGATGACCACTACGCTGAAAACGCTACACATAGAAAAGCCCCGAATGAGAAGAACAGCACAAGGGTCTGTTCCCTGTCTCCTCAGGCCCGGCTCATTGTCTTTTTGGGTAGTAAGGCTGCATTCACTAGTGAGTCAGCACATGCCTGGACGAAGAGGCAGCTCAAAACAGTCTCTGATTCTAACCCACACACACACACACTCCACTGCTGATAGCTCAGCACACTCCTGTGTGGTCACTCAGGCATGTATTAGTAACAGTCCAGCACATCCAAATGAAATGCCATTCATAAGGATTCTGTATAAGGTCACTTCAGGACAGCTACGAATTAACGACAACGCATTGAAGCAATTTAAGTGCTGCTGTCCGTTCAGTGTGTGTCTTTGCAGATATCCCTGGAAAGCACTGTAGTTACAGTAGATGAAGCTATCGTTCAGCTGGAGACAATCACTCTGCCACATGTTTTATTCATGTTTTCTGTTCCTCTTACTGCAGTAATGAGTCTGATAGCCTTAAAGGTGTCCACCTCAACACCAGAGACTCAAACTGGACCCAGTGTACTACTTTAATCTGAATGAAAGACATTCAAATGTGGCTTTTATATGATAATAATCAGCTATATCATCTGTACGTGAACTGATTCTCTACCAATGATTATGGCACTATAAGACAAGCTCAAACTAAGCTATGAGACTTGCTCTAGCCTTGCAAAATGAAGCATAAGTACAGTAAACCAAGCAGTAAAAGCACCCACTCATCTCAAGTTTACGCCACGTCCACTTTCATCTGCTTTTAAAGACAGAAGCTGAATTACCGGCATTGGCACTTAAAACGGAGTGTTATGCTAAGGTTATGAAGGGTTAATTACATCAAATAATGCCTGGCCAAATAAACGTTTGTGGACCTATGGTCTCTTTTCATTTGCTGTGAGCTTTTAAATTGCAAGTGTACCTAACAAACCAGAAAAACCTGGCAACTGTAAGTTGTTGTGGGCCAAGATAAAAACACAGAAAGTGATTTGGATGAAAAGTCTTGTACGAGGAAGCCCGCATTCCTTTCAAACGACTTCAAACATCCGAGCAAACTTTGATCAGGTGCCCGTATATGGCCCAATCTCAGCTCATTAGAAGTGCCGAATTTTACTGATGTGTCTCCAGCTCTCCTGCAAACAGGAGATCAACACAAGTCAAGAAATAAACAAAAATACAGATTAAAGACTTTTTCCTGCCATAAACCACTTTTTATACTTCCAGGTTGTTGCTGCTGATTCAGATCAAAGAGGACCATGATTAGCTGATGATTTGAGCGTTTACAGCAAAACCCAATCTGTAGAACTGGACTTCAGAAACATTCCTACTGTAGCTAAGGCAATAAATAAAGCTCACAAAACATAAAAGTTACCCCTGCGCTGGACAGCAGCCAAAGAAGTATAATGGAGGAATCCCATCTACTGTGGGAACACATCTATTTAGACAAAAAAGCCAGAAATCTGAGGCCCAGAGTGCCTCAGCAGGCTAAGACGCTGACACTATGACCAGAGGATCGCGAGTTGGAATCCCGGTCATGCTGATATTCATCAACAGCCGGGGCCCAAGAGAGCAAAAATTAGCAGTGCTCTCTCTGGGTGGGTAGATGGTGCTCTCACTCTCCCTATCACTCTCACATAGGCGTCTACTGATTGGTCCATTCAGAGCTGGGAATCCTCCGAGCACATTGGCTCCCCAGTGATGGTGTATCAGCAGTATGCAGTGCCTGCATCACACACAACAGAGGAGGCTTGTGCTTGTCTTCACCCTCCAAGAGTCTGGGATATTACAAAACTGATGAGGAGAGTCCTAACGGAGGGGATGGGCTAATTGGCTACTACTACAATGGGAAGGGGATAAAAAGCCAGACATCTCTCTGCTTAATTTTATTCCCTCAATACATGCATATACATTTATTTGACATGCTGTGAAAACTCAAGACTTTAGTTTAGACTTAAAACAACTGCAATGTGTTCACCAGTCTATTATACCAATTGAACGATTGCAGGAACTGTGTCAGAGCAAAGAAAACAACCAAACTGTCCTCCAGGCCAGGTTTGGGGACCCCTGCTGTAGGCCATGAATTAATGATGTTGCTCCAAGAGCCTTCAATATCCCTTATCCAAAGCTTTAAAGCCTTAAGAAAGACTTTCAAAAGGCTAGTCCATGTGTTTGTATTCTTTTAAGCTATGTGGCCATTTTTGCTGTTCTGCTGCCAAGATATTCCACTGCAGTGAATCAGTCTGCCTTCAAAAATGTTGACCAGAGCCTTTACACTCAGTGCAGTGGCTACTGAACTGCAGACTTGCCAAGCTGCTACTGGAGCTGTTAAAGACAATCAGGTTTGAGGACAAGAAGGAGAATGAATTGAAGAAGCACAGGAAGTCAGTAAATATGGATATGAATTGAATACAGTGTTTCCCAGCCATAACTATTCAGGTGTAATGCAGACCACAAGCATTTAATTGCATATACAAAGCCTGTATAATAGCCAAAAGAGCACTGCCAACAGATTGGGAGGATCCAGAGAAGCCACACATGAGCCTACACCATGCTCAATGCCAAGAATCAGTCAGAGGGGTGTAAAGACCTGCAGCACTGGGCTCTCTGAAGTGATGGAGCTCAATCCAGTACATCTGGGATGAGTTTGAGTTAAGCTTGTGATCCAGAACTAATAATTCAGCATCAGTACTTAATGCTCTTGTACTTGAAATACATCAAATCTTCTCAACAATGCAGTGCAGAACTGCTGCCATACATACACATCTTCAAATGCACAACACAGTATAGAGACCCGAAACCTCCTCTGGAATGTGATCCAATGAAAGATGGACAGTCACAATCCATCAAATGAAACCAAAGTGCCAAAATGTTTCTGCCAGGAGTGACAACCTCTGTTTTTTGTTTGGTTTTAAGTTCAAAAATAGATGTTTGTAGACAGTGTGTATATGACAGTATCACAAAAGTTTACTCACTTTCTCTTGTACTCGTCCCTCTCCCTCTTCACTTTAGCCAGAACGTTGTACAGAGCCCGGATCTCCGGCGTGATGGTGTCGATCTGCACCCCGACTCCATCCGGATGCGTCCAAGACACGCCGGGCCCGTGCACCGTCTCCACGCGCTCTCCCGACCTCCACACGTGGGTGAAGCTCCAGATGGTGCCGGGCAAGCGGGGCTCCTGCGGGGAGTCCGTCTGCACCGCGACGTCTCGCGCAAACAGGCCGTGGTACCTGGCCCGTTCGGCGGCTTGCTGCAGCTGGCTCTCCAGCAGCTTGTTCCTCCGCTCCAGCTCATGGACTTTGGCGAGGAAGCAGCGGAAGCGCAGGTTCAGCGTTTTCAGGACGTGGATGTTGGAGCCCAGGTCGTTCCTCAGGGCGGCCGCTGGAGCTCCGGATCCAGGCAGGGCCGAGAGCATCGCGGCGGCCGGAGGCAGACCGTCGGCGTAAAGCAGCGAGCTCATCCCGTCGCTGACAGCCAGGACAGCGCTGCGGCGGATCAGCCGGTCTTTACTACAGAGCCTTAACGGCCGCCTTTGTGAACTACAACGTGTAAGAAACCCCGAAAACCGAGCGGAACAGTGACGGTGAGTGAATTCACCATCACTGGGAGTGTTTATTTCATCTTTTCAGCATTAAAAATAAGGTTTTTATCTTGTTTTTGCTGAAATATCCGCACACATCGACTCACCACAGAAGCAGCGATGACGGTTGGTTTTCTTCTCCCGTGTCAGCTCGACTTTCCCCTCAGGAGCTCCGTCATCCCTGTGCGGACAACACAGGTGATTCGCTCTTTAAAACAACTTTTATTTTATCTTTTAAAACTTAATAAAAAATAAAACTGAGACGGCGCATGCGCAAACCGCCCGGCTCCAGACTGTCAGCGGCAGGTTTAACCGCATGGTTAACAGGAGGCTGGTTTATATCCAAATGCTAACGGATCGTATTACAGCACCAGCAGCCGCATCGAGGGCCCCGCCCCCCACTTTTCAGAGAGAGGCTGACTGCAGGAATGTTGGCCACGCCCACCACTAAAAACACGTTCCGTTTATGATACGCCCACTAAATAACTCAAAACCACGCCCATCCCCCCTTATCTATGTCACTAACAGCAGCTATCATCGTTATTATTATTAAATGACTAGTTCGTCCAGAAATCAGATGTACATATTTTTACACTTATATAAACGTAGTCGATCAGTGAATACTCTATATTTTATAGATTTTAATTAAAGCCAATACAAGCTGCTCAGTGTTGTTTAGGACATACTGTTATTGGGAACTTTAAAATATTACAAAATTTGTGTAGCTGAATGCTGCACACAACAGCTGGGAGAATTTATTAAGATCAGAATGCAGTTTGAGTCAGTTAAGAGAAACAATTGAGTTATTTAGTTGACTCATAGTCAGCAACATAGAATATCCCATCTTCTATTGATGTCTTTATGCTTTTTAATGTCTTTTTCACAATTCCTCTGATTGTATCCATTCATTTTAATTTTTTAACATTGACTGTTCCAAAGCATAACGGACTGTTTTATCAGCTCTGAGATGGTGGTGTGTCTTGTGCTGGTGTGAGTGGATCAGGGGGGCGTGCGATGTTAAAGCCCAGCGACTGACAGGGCCCTTAAAGTGTATTACAACATATTTTATCAATTCAATATTAAACTATTAAACAATCACCTGTCATATAATGTTTTATTTTAAAAATGGAATTTTTTTTTTACTTTTCTTATTTTATAAAAAGTCTAACCTCAAAACAGGTGCTAATTGTACTTGTCAGCAGTGCCTGTGAGTTGGGAGTAACATGTTTCTATTAAAAGAAAAATCTAAGACAAAAAAAAACAAGAGAGAGAAAGAAAAGGAAGACAGTCTGTCATGCAGTGTTTCAGAAGAAAGGTGGGTGTAGTTTGTGAGTGGTGGAGGTGGGTCTAAAAATTAACCTGCTAACTTAGACCATATGAAATTGGCAAACATTAGTTATTTACGTAATATCTTCAATCAGTGTTTGCATTTCACTTCTATTTAGCCAGTATTTAAAAATAATGAAAAAATAAATAAAAAATAAAAATTTGGGATGCTGTGTAAATTAATGTAAAGGAAAACAATGCAATGATTTGAAATCTCACATCTTTTATTCACAGTAGAATAGAGTACATGTCAGATGTTGAAAGTGAGACATTTTATTATTTCATGAAAAAATACCTACACAGTAAATCTGCCAGTGTTAAATCAACACTATTAGAGTTAAATTAACACTGAGGGTGTCAATATGTAACACTCTCAGTGTTAATTTAACTCTAATAGTGTTGATTTAACACTGGCAGATTTACTGTGTATTTTTTAACTTGATGGCAGCAACACATCTCACAAAAAGTGTGGACAGGGCCATGTCTACCATTGCATAGCATCCACTCTGCTTTTAACAACAGTCTGTAAACATCTGGGAAGTGAGGAGATCAGTCGCTGGAGTTTTGGGAGAGGATTGTTGTCCCATACTCAGTGCTGGATCTTCTTTGATTTATTATTCATTATTATTCATAAAATGTGGTCTGGACAGCAGACAGGCCAGTTCAGCACTTCTCTTTTGTCAAGCCATGCTGTTGTGATAGATGCAGTATGTGGTTTAGTATTGTCTTGCTAAAATATGCAAGACCTTCCCTGAAAGAAACATTGTCTGGACGGGAGCACATGTTGTTCTAAAATCTCTATATACTGTACATCACTGATTAGTGCCTTTTCAGATGTTTAAATTGCCCACACAATGTAAACTGCCATCAGAGATACAGGCTACGCTGATAACAAGCTGGATGGTCCCTCTCCTCTTGAGTCCACAGGACACAACATTCATGGTTTCCAAAAAGAATTTTAATATTTAATTAACAGTTTTTCTTTTTGCCTCAGTTCATTTTAAATAAGCTTTGAAATTAGAAGATATCAGCATTTGTAAGTCATGTTGATATGTGGCTTCTTCTTGACTGCATGATGCAGTTTAATCTTGCATTTGTGGATTGCACGGCAAACTGTGTTCACAGACAATGCATTTCTGGACGTATTCCTAAGCCCATGCAGTGGTTTTTAATACAGAATCATGTTTGTTTTTAATGCAGAGTTGCCTGAAGCCCCTAACATCACAAGCATCCAATATAGACTGTCAGCCTTGTCTCTTGCACAAAGGGAGTTCTCCAGATTATCTGAATGTTTTAATGATATTATCTACTGTACATTATGAACATTATCACAACAGTGTCTTTTTCTGCCCACCAACAAGAAGTGTGTCAAGCAGAGTAGACAGTGAATGGAAAAAGTGTCCAAAAAACTCCAGCAGCTCTGCTGTGTCTCATCCACTTGTACTAGTGTGACACACACTAACATAACACCACCATGGCACTGATGATTTTGAATGATCCACCTGCTCTGTGGTGGTTCTGTGGAGGTCCTGATCACTGAAGAACAGGTGAAAGGAGGATAACAAAGTATACAGAGAAACAGATGAACTACAGTCTGTAATTGTAGCACTACAGAGAGCACCTGTATGATCAGTGGAGCTGATAAAATGGACAATGAGTGTAGATACAAGGAGATGGTTTTTAATGAATTGACTAGTCAGTGTATATTGAAATAGATGGTCATTTTATAAATACTAATAAATACAACAGGACCTGAACTGAAAATCATGTCAATCTTTGTCTCAGAAAATATAAGAGCATTATTGGTTTTAATATAATGTTGAAATTGTATAATGCTGTAGCGTGACTCGACATTATTATGTAATAAAGTTGAACATATTTTAATTTGATCTGGTACAGTAGAGGAAAATTCATTATATAACCTTTAGTATAACATGTGTGATCTTGAGCGCTCATCAAAAATGATAATGTGTTTGAAACGTCTCAGTACCTGCTGGGGAAACACACCTAAACACATTCTTATATAAGCATCCTGGTTTGTAATCTGATTTCTGCAAAGTGGCCCAGAAGCACTGATCCTCATTTACTCAGAGGAAATGTACATTTTGCAGAGCTTACATGACAAAAAATATCTCTTACTTTGAGGCAAAAAACAAAACAAATCAGCAGAGCGTCCAACAGTCCACGGTAGCATCTTCTCCAGTTATATAACAAATAAGCTCCACATACAAAATTAAAGTGATTGGTTGTGTTTAAAATGGCCGTAACTTCAGGCTCCTGCAGATGGTATGAAGATGATGGGGCTATAAATACCTGAGAGGTGTGCAACAGGATTCATAGGTTGAATAGAGGTGGTGCAGAGCATTACATGTCTTGTTTAATGTGTGGAAAATGGGTTGCAAAGCAGATGTTAATGATAAGCAGTAATTGCCAATATTTTGAGATCTCACTATTACTTTAATAAATCATTTGAGATATTAAAGTATTACTCAAAATAATGTTATAAAAGTAATGTTAATAAAAGTTGTATCCAAATTAATGACTTAATATATCTAAACTGTGACAAAATAGTAAAATAATGATTAAAAAGTAACAGTAAAAAAAAATCTACTGTTCCTTTGAAGTGCAGAAATTGGCTTCTGTACATTTCAGGCTTTAGTGTTCCAGGATGTATTTGGATGTGTCTGAAATGTAAGAAAACTAGCTACACCCCATTATAACCAGCTACAACAAGTTATACGCTGCTACAACCAGTTATAACCAACTGCAATCAGTTATAATCAGCTACAACCCTGTTATAAACAGCTGCAACCAGTTATAACCAACTGCAATCAGTTATAAACAGCTGCAACCAGTTATAACCAACTGCAATCAGTTGTAACCAGCTACAACTTGTAATAACCAGCTGCAACCAGTTATAATAAGCTACAATCAGTTATAACCAACTGCAATCAGTTATAATCAGCTACAACCCTGTTATAATCAGCTACAACCAGTTATAATCAGCTACAACCCGTTATAAACAGCTGCAACCAGTTATAACCAGCTCAGGCTGCTTTCCAAGGCAGGAAATCATGATGTGGTGTCAATCTAGTATTTTCATAAAGGCTGCTCTGGTCAGTTTTAGAAGATACAAGATGTAAGCTGTCAGTATTTTGGTAGTGACTTGATGCCTCCTGATGGTGTTTTAATGGATACAAATGCCTTTATCTCACCTAGGCACATACTTAGGCAGCAATGAATGAAGACATCTACTTTCAAGTTTAGGACACAGCCATCGAAACCGGTCCGTTTGAACACAGCTCTACCTACTGGCGCGCAGCCGACACTGACTGTAGTTTTATTATTCATACGTTCAGTAAACGCTAGGTGGCAGTAAGTGTGTTTTTCCTCATTTCTAAGCAGAAGAAGAAGAAGGGCAAACAACGTGAGAGCCATGCCGAAGTCAAAGAGGGATAAGAAAGGTATTTAAATCATAGTTTAGATTGATTTATTTTACATTATGTCATGATGCTCCTCAGCTAATGTTGGCTAATGTAAACACTGCTAACAGCTAATGTATCTGTAATATAGCGGCACTAATGTGTTGAGTAGCTTTAAAACTGTTAACATTCAGCACATTTACATTATCCTTACTTAATGTTAGACAAACCTCGTTGTTTACTAGTTTGAATGTGTAATAAGTAACATTTTCCTTCATTTTCTCAGTTTCTTTGACTAAAACAGTCAAGAAGGGACTGGAGGCAAAGCAGAACTTAATCGAGGAGGTCGGTGACTCGTAATCAGCCATAATATCAACACAACTTTCTTATATTTACATTTATTGTCCCTTTTCTCTGTCTGTCAACTTCACAGTGACATTGATGTGGTGGTGGTGTGTTAGTGTATATTGAGTGGATCAGACACAGTAGAGCTGCAGGAGATCTGTTCACTCAGACACACCTACCTTACCTTATTGTTCCTCCTTGTAGATGTAAAGTTAGATACAGTAGCTCATCTGTTGCTGCACAGTTTGTGTTGAACAGAGATAAGGACACTAATAAAGTATACAGAGAACTAGTATTTCTGTAGTATAATATGTCTAAAAGGACCTAGGATTTCTATTTGTGACATTACTGTAGTTTTTCCTTATAGTGATCCTTAATACTTGTATAGTAAACTATTACATTTTTGGCTGGGTGGTTTATCAAATTTTATTTTCAGTTATGATTTAGGCTTCCAAAGATTATGGAAATTGGATAATCAAGACAAAATTATTATAATGCACTTATTTTTTTATTTAATATTTTAGTGTTTAGTAGCTTTCAGTAGTGTGTTCACTGAAACATAGTTGAAATGTATATTGATTGAGTACATTATTCATTTACATTTGTATTTATAATATATTTTATCAGTTGAATTACATTTAAAGTTTCATGGGTTACATGGAAGTGAACCTGTATTAATGTGTGGTCCATAATCTTAACCCGCAGCTGAGAAAATGTGTAGACACATACAGATACGTGTTCATTTTCTCTGTGGAAAACATGAGGAACAGCAAACTCAAAGACATCAGAACAGCTTGGAAGCACAGTCGGTGAGAGATCGTGAACACATTTTCAGTTTGTTGTTGGTTCTTGTTTACTTTACTGCTGCTGAACTGTGAAGTCTTTTGGAGTCTAATGTGAAATTTGGGCTGTATTCTAGTTTCTTCTTTGGCAAGAACAAGGTGATGATGATTGCACTTGGGAAAGGACCAACAGATGAATACAAGGATAATTTGCACAAGGTATGTAGCTGTGTAGGCTTGATTTGTTACAGCTCCTGTTTGACTGCACAAATGTTACTGATTATTATTGGATATAACTTTAGCCCTATTCAGATTTGTTGATCAGGAGACATCTGTAATGAAACAGTTTACGCATCTCCTCAGTGATTAAACTGACTACAGGATAAGAGCGTTTCTGCGGGGTTGTTTTTTTATGAACTGGTGACTGTGTTGGTTGTCTGTGTTGTGATAAGATCACATTTTTTATTTTTTAGTTATTTACTCTTATTTAATAGTATTTAACATTTTAACTCTTTAAGGAGCTCACAGCTGATTATATTTAATAATCATCACTTTTCTCAACAACTTTATTTTTCTCTCCCAGGTAGAGTATGGAGAGAAAGTAGCCCAAATAGATTAGTGGGAGACCTTTCAAAAGCAGTAATATTTTTGATTTGCAACTTGTGAAGGTTTTTGTTGGATTCTCATGTCAGTGGACTAAATTAAGCAGCCAGAAATCTTTATTTTTCAATGAAAATCACAGTTTTGCATCCAGACAGGACTAAAATTTTCAGCCAAGGTTTGAATTAGCTACAACAGTAGATAATTCAGCTGTATTTTTCTCAGGGAAAGAGGGGAAAACACAGACATGGTGGATCTGGACGTAAATAGAAACATGTAAAAGTAGAAATTACCTGAGGACCCCATGTACATTTAATCTAATCTGAAAAGGGCTCATGGTTAGATCTTGTTTCCTTTGCAGATCAGCAAGTTTCTGAAGGGAGAAGTTGGAGTCTTGTTCACAAACAAAACCAAGGATGAAGTGCAAGAGTAAGTACGAGTGCATGTTTTAAGTTTGTGGTTGTGTGTTACTGTTGGGAAAAAAAATTGGATCTGTGGAATGGTAGCCTTTCAGGAAAAGCAGAAACATTCTTTTATGTATGTTAATGTAACTACTTTGGAATATGGCTGTGTATTGTCAAGAACTTTGCAATATAACATCATGATACAGGAGTTATGATTCAACATATTGCAATTGTGTAACCAAGGAGATATGATGCAAATAAAAAAACAATTCAGCCATCAATTGCTAGTCAGCTAGCCAAGCTAATGTTAATCTTAGTAGTGTATCCTTTCACTACTTATATTAGAGTGTAAGGGTCTTAACGGCTGAAGATAATTACAGCGCTGCCATCTAGTGGTTGGGGGTTATAAACACAACACAAAATGAACCACTGTCACCAATATTTGCATATAAACTTTTTTAAAAAGCAAAAGTGTCAAGAATCAATAGAGTAACAAAAAAGATACAAATGGATATATGAGGATTTTTGACAGTGATATGTTGAAACTAGTTTACATATTTATTCATTTGATTCTACCAAACAGATTTTGAGCTTTACAGTGATTGTCAGTATCTGCTGAACATTGCAGAATCAGGCCAAACAAATTTTGTGCTGTATTTATCCCTACAAAGCATAAAATGACTGTGAATAATGCTGTAGATCTGGAATTTTCACATCTGACATAACCTAAATTTACAGCTGATTGTGGCTGTACTCATATACCAATAGGGTAAACTACTTTAATGTAAATCATTGAATGTCATGTAAAATTCATGTTACATTATGGCCATTAGTGGTCATTACAGGGAGTTGCCAGCAGAGGACATTGTTGGGTTTACAAACATAAAAATATCCACTGTACAAGCTAAACAAATGACATAAAATGTTCAATTGGAATTCAGCAACGATTTCAATACAGGGCTGCTAACTAAATTAACATCTTCAGTTTATCTGCAAAGCTGTCATATCCATACCTACCTTGCGCTCAATTCTTCCGTAATATTGTAATCTTCATTATTTTCTGTCAGAAAATACATTAATTTCAGTATTAACGTGCCTTTCACATCGTGTTTAGCATCACTTCCTGTTCAGTGCTATGTGTACAGTAAGGCTGTATTACTGATGCAACTTCATACTTAATGCAATGACATTTGGGTTTTTTCAGGTATTTTAACAGTTTCAATGAGATGGATTATGCCCGGGCCGGGAACATAGCACAGATGGCTGTGACGCTAGACGAAGGACCACTGGAACAGTTCACGCATTCGATGGAGCCTCAGCTCAGACAGTTAGGCCTGCCTACAGCTCTGAAAAAAGGCAATGCAGCTTTCCTGATTGAAATTTATTTTACAGTCCATATACAGTGCCGCAACAAAACATTAGAAGATTGTGAAATTTTCATTGTTCATAAAATATGTAAAGTGCCATTTTGTATTTATTACAAGCCTTTTTTTGTATAACTATTGATCAGTATGGCTTTTAGCTCATGAAAATCAAATTCAGGATCTCAATATTTTTGAATTTTGTGTAGGGACCTGCTGATAAAACATGTTCTGATGTCTGTCTTGTCTGCCTCAGCAGACTTGTAGCTGTCTACAGAATAGCAACCAGGTCTCACTATCCAATCAAATCTCAATGAATAAACTAAAATTACTGTCCTATTCAAATAGGTCATGTTAAATCAGTCACATATGTTGCCTAGTTGTGTCCATCAAAAACCACACAGCTCTCAATCTGCCTAAACCCTGTCCAGATCTTAAGGTCTAGTCAATGTGCTTAAAGAAACACTGAGCAATAAAAATGAATAAAACCTCACAGGCACGCTTCAGATAGCAGCAGAGCTATCCTTTGTATTTATGATCACTAGAACCGATTTGAGATTCAATGGTTGTTGAGGCATTCAGCTACAGATTTATTTAGTGGACTATGGGGTTATTGTATGTACGCAGCACTAGTCTTGCAGCAGTATTTGGACTCTGGAGATGGCTTGGCTGATTTAATCTCGGGGTGAATGAAAAATAATGTAAATATATCTGGGTGTTGCATTTCTTTTGGAGAATTACATTGTGTTCTGATTTGATCGTTTTGTACTGAGTGACTATTGTGTATTCTCAATTCTTTATCAAATTTGCAGGAGTGGTGACACTATTAAAGGACTACGAAGTGTGTAAAGAAGGAGATACACTTACCCCAGAACAGGCTCGAATTCTGGTAAGTTGTCTGAACAACATGTTAATGCGTTGTTTTTTTCTGAGCATGCTCCTGACTGTACAAGCTCATTTAGAGCTGATTTCAGATCAGTAACCGCTTACTATTGTCCTCCTTTAAACAGAGGAACAAAAACTCGATGTGGGACTTTCCTGTTTGTTTTCTTGTTTAAAATTAATTTGACTCAACAGAAAAGTTACTGTTCAGCTTTGTTAGATCACGATCACTGCATACAACATAACTCCACAACAGAAATCATGCTCTTAAAGGAGCAGCGCAGATTAAATGATGTCCACTAGGGGCAGAGCTACATATGAATAAGGGTGTTAAACTCCAGTCCTGGAGGGCTAGTGTCCAGCACAGTTTGGCAATTTCTCTGCTCTGACATGACAATTAAAAATGGCAATTACCTGCTGAGTTCAGGTGTGTTTGATCAGGAAGCTCACCCGCCTGTGCTGGACAGTGGCCCTCCAGTACTGGAGTTTTACACCCCTAGTGTAAAGCTAGTCTAAACTCATGCTGGTAGTGATGTGGACTTTGTGTCAGAGTTGTCAGATATATAATAAGTAACATCACAATGAACTGCTCATGTCACATTTTACAGTACTAAAATAATTACTGCTAGTTACTCATTTCTCATGAACATGACTGACGTTTAAGGGTCCATTTAAGCAGATGGAGCATTTACAAAGACTTCTGTTTGTATATTTCAGAAACTCTTCAGTATTGAAATGGCTGAATTCAAAGTGACTATAAAGTGTATGTGGAACTCAGAGTCTGGAGACTTTGAAACGTTGGCGGGTGATAAAGAGGACAGCCATGAAAAAGAGGAGGCTGGAGAAGGAAGTGACTAAAGGACTACAGCAATGGACTTTTCTCTTGAATTTTTCATTCAACTTCTGCAAAAAGGTTCTGCGTTTGTGCATATTTGTCTCCACAGTAGGTGTGGGTCCAGAATCATGATCCAGTAAATTCAGATTTGTGCATCATTTTATTGTACAGTTTGTTCAATGTTCTCAAATACTACTTTACAACTTACATCAACAATTGATTGTTAACCCTGGATGTGCAAGTAGTTATTTATTACAAATCACTAGAACATCTTATTAAAATGTCTCCCACATTTTTCCTGTGTGAAATGTTGAGTTTGTATTATTCCAAAGCAGATTGTGTTATTAGTTTAAAGGAAGTTTGATTGGCTGTTAACAGGCTGTTACAACTTTGTACACATCTTTAGAAAAATAAAGTTACTATAGCACATTAGAATCATTTAAAGCTCTGATTAAAGGTTTTTAAAGGCAGTCAGTATCTGTATCTTAACGGAAGTAGTTGGGGCACTCATGGGCTACCAGGTCCCAGCCAGCCTTAAAGGCATCCACAACTTCCTGCTTCAGGGGGCCTTCTTCAGCTGCTTTCAAGTTCTCCTGAAGCTGCTCCATGTTGGACATCCCAATGATGACCGCATCACCAAGATCACCCTGAAAATACAAGTGTTCTCAGAACTCCCAAAATGCTCA
This sequence comes from Crenuchus spilurus, assembly GCA_036984385.1. NCBI lineage: Eukaryota > Metazoa > Chordata > Actinopteri > Characiformes > Crenuchidae > Crenuchus > Crenuchus spilurus. The sequence continues at coordinate 14,446 of BRDA01051187.1, forward strand.
AGATTCAAATCAATCATTCAAGTAGCACATCTGCAAATATTTGGTGGTTCAGTTCCAAACTACTCAAACGAATGCATTTATAAAACACTGATTATGAAAAAATGTAGTTTATGTTCTAAATTAAATCATTTTATATTAATTACACAGACATTTCAAGGCTTTTTTGTTTGAATGTGATGTTTGAATAGTAATTTACTGAAACTTGAAATGAACTACTTTTGAAATGTCACTGTAATGAATATAAAATATATTTTCCATGATATTCTAATTTTTGGCGATGCACTACTATACTTGACTTTAAAAGAAACACTGGATCAGCAGGAACTCACCTTTAGATGAGAATGGTGATACATCCAGCGCATTGCAGCTGATGTTAAGGTTGGCTTCTCTGAACCATATGCTGCCTCAAGGGCCTTCAGAACACCACTTATGGCATCAAAATGGCTCTCTTTCCAATACCTAAAACAACCAAAGATGAATGAGATCAGTGACATTGTTGATTTAAATGTGCAGTTGTTTAAAGGTAACAGTATGACAAATCGGGTAAAAACATCCATTACTTCTTAAACACTGCTGGGCATTAAAACTGCAAAAACCATGAAAGACATGAGATAAAGCAGTATTTATGAGACTGTATGGTACAAGGCACACACGATTAGAAATACAGCTCACTCAGGTGTAAAATCAGTTCTTGATGGCATTGGGCATAACAGTACTCACAGTATAATTAACTTTCACATTGTGAAAGCCACACCTGATTAAAATGGGAAAGATACAAGAACTTCCAGGCTGATTGTAACAGACTGGGTGTAACTCCCTTACCTGGGCAATGTTGACATTCTGAGAAGGACCGTGTGTGTGTGTGTGTGTGTATTTATGAAGAAGCAATGAGCCTGCTGGTGAGATTTTAATGTAACTGAGTAACATCAAATTTGTCAAATTAAATATTCTTAACACACCATGAAAACATTGTTATGGCACAACCAGATTTATTGCAAATCGAGTCCACTGAATAGCTTGAAATGGTGCAAAGGCAAGTGATGAACTGCCAGAGGTTTAAAACAGGTGAAAGCTCTTCTGTAGTAATGGAGGTAGATCAAGCCTTGAAAGCTACTGCTACTAATTCTTACAGAGTGAGAGGCACCTGAGCCACCACAGCATTCTGCAGTGCCATGCAGTACCCTCAGGTATGTGCCTAGTTGGTCAGGAGTTCATCTTACAGCAAGATAATGACCCAAAACATAAGTCCAAACTCTGCCAGAACTACTTTAGGAAAAAAAGAACAAGATGGTCAGCTTGAAAACATGGAGTGGCAGCACAGTCCGTCCAGAATACATTTTGGTCTATAAACTGACTCCATGATTTCTAACTCCCAGTGCTTACTTAAAGTCTGATTTCATCTCAGAGTACAATGAGACATTAAACTGAATAATTTGCAGTAAGTTTGGGTGTTTTAAAACTTGGCTGGTACTGTTTATTCCCAAAATTACTGATAATGTGATCTAATGTCATAATAGAAAGGCTGTTACTCTTTCTCCTCAAATGCCACGATAACTGGTTCACTTGCTTCAGTGGGGACAGTGGCTCATTGCTCTTGCAGTGTTAATGTGTACGGTTTTGCTTTTGATATGTTGATTGTTGGCCCATTATTATCACTATATGGACACACCTTATTACTAGCTCCATTATTTTTTTTATTTATCTTGCTTACGTTCTGATGGCTGAAGATGACATATTATAATTTTATGACTTAAGATAAAACAGGGCATGGTTAAGTCAAAATCACTCTAAACATTAACTGCTCTGCACACAGCATAGACGACTGTCACTCTGATCTAACAAAATCCCTCTTATCTGTAACTGAGCTCATTTTGATACAACACTCCATGCAGCTCTTATGAGCCCTGAGCTGGTGTGGACAGACAGTCAGGTGTACAGACCAATCTATTGTTTACATTTGAGGCATTTAGCAGATGCTCTTATACAGAGCAACTTGCAATTGGGGGGTTAGGTGCCTTGCTCAAGAGCACTTCAGTCATGACCTGCCCAGGGATCAAACCGGTAACCTTCCAGTCACAAAACCAGATCCCGAACCACCAGACCATGACCTGCCTCCTATTGTCTGGATTAGTGCTGGGCGATAAAACGATATCGATTTGTTTCACGATAATTTTTCGCTCATGACGATGATAAGCCAAGACAGTAGAATTCGATAAGCATTAACGTTCGTTTGCATTTCACATCTAAGCAGCTTGACAGTCTGTTATGCGTCTGCTGCTCTAGTGCTCCTGTCGGCGCCGGCTCCACCCCTCTCCCTGGATTGGTGCATCGGCAGGAATATCGCCTGTCTAATGGCTGCACTGTGGAGGTGGGTCTACAAACGGAGCTGCGTGCAGATGGAGGGAGAGCGGGAGAGAAGCTGAGAGTTTCAATGTGTGTTTGTAATCTTGAGAACTGAGTTTAGAGAGAGTCTTCCGAGTTGTGAGACACTGCTGCCCTTTAGATCCTCCTCACCAGCACCGTAATTCACCGTAATCACGCAGCACAAGAGAAACGAGCATAAACAGCTGTGATGTGAGCGGAGAAACAAGCAAACGTCACTCTCTAGAGCCGAGAGACAAGAACTGCATCTTAACACAGCAGCACAAGTCAACTCGCTACTGCGCATGCGCGTCTGTCTGCGCTCACTTCTCTGCTCTGATTACACTGTTTCCACTGAATCATTGCAAAAGTTTCCTCTTCATGTGGTGCATCATTCTAATGACCCTTAACGTGATCAGCTCCTTGATTACTTGCACCAATATTTTACCTTGCATGACTCTGAATCCACAACGTTAAATAATGTCTGTGCCATTTTCTGAACAGGCAGTTAAGGTACAAACCACCTTCATTTTTAATTTTCAAAGCATTTCGTAGCAAATGGTCTATTTTACAGGAAACGTCTCCTTTTACAGTCTGTGACATGATCTCACAGCTATGAGTCCTAATCATGAACTACACGTTTTAAGACTAGAACCATGTGTTTTTCCACCAGAGTTGCATTTTTAATGGCCAGCAGTGTATTAACCTTGTAGCTCCAGTGGAAACGCAAAGAAACCAACTTTGAACACCCAACGTGGCTGATCAACTACATTTACAGTAAGGAACTGTCCATTTGATTTTTTTTGCTATTGCTTTAAAAGTAAAAACTGGAGCAGAGAAAAGTATGATCTGAAAACTTTATGATGGCTGCTTGAGCCTAACCAAGATGTTTTATTAATACCTGTCTCTGTAGATAACAGCCCAGTCATTTCCAAAGAATCGTCCTGCAGGTTGGCTTCCATCTTTGTCCTGATAATGATACTTCCCGGTGAGAATACCACCTGCACAGATGAAAGAGTTCAGCTTACATCAAAAACCGCAGCATGAAATACCTTGAAAGACTGCAACATTGTTATACCTGCCAGTGGATTGTACGCATAGAAACGAATGTCGAAGTACCGCAAGCACGGCAGCAGTTCTGTCTCCACCTGTCGTGTCGTGGCATTGTACATCCCCTAGAAGCAGAAAACAGACTCTGCTTTACTGTCTCTGTTAAAATATAATACAAAAAGACAAGACAAGACCTCCTAAAATTAGAATACGGTGAATATTGTGTTTGATTCAAAAAGGTAAACAGTCAAATTTTATATTCATGTTATACATCTTTCAAGCCTTTTTTTTTATGATAATACTGTTTGAACAGTAATTCACACAAACGAGTAGTGAAATATTCTTATAGACTGAGCTATAAGCCAAACTGATCAACAGTAAAACACAAAAGGCCTGAAATGTCACTTTACATGTCATGAATATAAAATATCAGTTTACCTTTTTGAATTAAATTATGAAAAAATAAAAGTTTTCTATATTTTTTTCATTCTATTTTTTCGTCTGGCACTGTATTTATATATGATGGACTCTCATTCACCTGGTAGACTGTGGGAAGCACCCAGTTGTTGTGTTTGCAGATGGTGTAAATTTCAGCCACTTCCCAAGAGGCATAGTTTGATAAGCCCAGCTCCTTGAACTTTCCCTGCAATAGAAAATGTTAAAAGTTCACTTTTAATTTGTGTTAGAGGTGACCAATTCAGATATGTAACCATATCAAACATTTCTGTTTGCATTAGTAAGTTAATGAATTCATGATTCCTGTGTGATGCAACTCAATGCTGTAGCAGTGGATAATATTGTGGGTTTTTATCTGATTTCTTGCCTTAAAATTAATTTATGAGGAGTATAACAAGCTCATTATACTTCGTGTATAGGTCACATCAATAAAAGCACCTCCTTGTATCTTCTACACTCACTGTCCACTTTATCAGCTGCACTGCATATACAGGTGCACTGTGTAGTTCTGTAGACTGTAGTTTCTCTGTATACTTTGTTAACCTCCTTTCACCTGTTCTGTGTGCAGTGAGAGCTGAGAATGATCCACCACTCAAATTATACCTGCTCTGTGGTGGCCATGATCTACTATCAGTTTTCACTGACAAAAATAGAGAGGACTCTGCTTCAAGATCAGTCATACACCAGACCTTAAACTGCTGTCTGTGGTGGTTTTATTCATTTTGTAGCTTTTACTAATGATACCCTTTTCTCTGTGAGACCCCAATAAAGATCTGAATGCAGTTTGAGTGGGCTGAGAGAAGTTTTGCTTGTTGATCTATCTTAACTGAAAACAATGGGCTATTTAGGTGACTACTGCATTCTAGTGTTTGTTAGCAACATTAGCTTCTCAGCTCCAGTTCTAAACTAAAGCAAAAAAATTGCACTTCATGAATACCATTGATTTTAGAGGATACTGTGTATTTTTGCAGTCATCCCTCATCATGCTCAGTTTGTGAAACACAATAGGGAAAAACCAATCATAAAGCAATAAAAACTGCATTTATTTTTTACTGTAAAATGGTTTCTTCGGTGTAGGTGTACTGTTTATGTGCCTCTACCTCTTTGTGGAGCTCATTGCAGGCTTGAAGAGTGTCCTGAATGGGGTTTTGATGGTCAGGGAGATGCAGATAAAATATGTCCACACTCTGCATGCGCAGCCTTTTCAGGGAAGTCTCCAGCTGACGACGGACACTTTCTGGCTTCAATGTGTGGCCTAGCATAGGGTTTGCTTTGGTGGCAATTTTAACTGAAAAACACATTGAGATTAAAAATGTTTATCTTTTATCATTTAAATCTAATCCATTTTAATTACACCATTCATGCACGCATGTGTCCAGACTATACATTAATGATTACCCACATTACAACAGGAGTTTCATCTCTTAATCAAAACTTAAGTCTCTATTACTTATCAATCAATATACATGGCCTGCTTAAGTATTCATAGCCCTTTAACTTTTTCACATTTTGTCATCTTACAACCACAAATTTAAATGTATTTTATTGAGATTTTAAGTGATAGACCAACACAAATTACCACATAATTGTGAAGTGGAATGAAAATGATGCATGGTTTTCAGAATTTTAAACAAATAAAAATCTAAACTGTGACGTGCAAAAGTATTTATACACAATGCCATTAAATTAAATCATAAAGACTCAATGTGCTATAATAAAACAGATATTAAATAAGTCTGCAGAGACGCGGATTAAAGCCGTCGCCATCCACCAGATGTAAACAGCAGCGGTTTACACATTCGCATGTCGAATCGATTGTTCACCCGCTCGATACGTTTTGCCTAGAAACTCGGTATTTTTGACAGGTTAGGCGGGAGTTTGGTCTGCAGACGGATAGTGGTTTAGTAGGAGGGATTTTGGTCTGAGAGTTGAGACATGATGGTTTGCCTGACACTTGGAAGTCGTTTAGTACGAGGACTGAGGTCGTTCTTTCCGTTGCATGAGACCTGACGACGAGGTCTGATGTCCTAAAATGTACACCGTAGACCATAATAATCAACATTAAAATAAATAAACACGTGAAATAAATGACCCTGTGTGTAATCTATGTAATATACGAGTTCCACTTTCTGAATCAAATTACTTAAATAAATAAACTATTCGATGATATTCATCTTTTAGATGCACACATATCTAAATATAACAAAACATGAGTTGTAATCACATTTAAAAATTCCACAGAGCACATCTCAAAATTTCCTGCTGGAAACTTGTTGGCTAACGTTTACATCGGCTTCATTTACTAAATTTTCCAATTCCACCTTAAATAGTGGAGAATGTACATTCAGCTATCTGGCAGGCTGATGTAACTGTTGCACTATTTAAGGTGGAACGGAAATTCGAAGAAGACCCTTATGAATAAGAAGTTACCTTCAGACTTGCAGACTTTGACCCTCCTGGCTCCATTACTACTGGTCAGAAAGTTACCACTCGTTAAGACCACAGTGTGGACCCCTATAAAGGCCACGAAAAGCCTCAATGTGACAGAGACTACAACGAAAAGCCATACCGGTATTGGGAAGTTGCATTCCTCCTATGACGGTCTCTGACCGTCCCTCTGTGTACATGAAGGCAGTGTCCAGCTCCTTGTGGCCCCGCTCCAGAAACGCGCGGACCATTTGGTCGCTCTGGTCCGCGTTCGCTCGACCCCCGAACGCCATTGACCCCAGCACTGTAGCCGGGATCCTCGACTGGCCTGTCGGACTCGACATGCTTATAAACCGGACAGAGTGCGAAAGTTTAACCCCGGTGATAAGTTGAGTTGGGCACAGACCAGCTCTCACTGCACACAGCATAGCGAGTCAGGTGAGCTTCAAGCAAAAGGCGTGTACTAACTGAGGGACCGTGTTTAAAGGTCCGACTCTGATCAAAACGTAAATGGACAGACAGTTGGAGATAGATGACAACGATTTACTCTTGGTGCGGACTCTGGGCTGTTCAAGGTCGAAGGGGATGGTCAGTGGAAAAAACCAGACCTCCCAAAACGCTGTCTAGTTTGTGACGGTGAAGCAAAAGCTTTTGACGTTTGTTGACTATCTCCCATTTTACTTGTCGTTTTCAATGTTGCCACACGGTGTCAGCAAAACACAAGTTATTGTTACTAAAGCGCTGTGCAGGGTTGACCAGCGGCCATAGACTTCACCTATAACCCGGGTCATGTTCTTCTTGGTTATGAATTAAAAACAGACTAAATATACCACATTGAACATATTTCAGAATTATTTTTCATTCATATAATTTTTCAATATAATATCATTGGTTATTTTAATAACAATAATAATAATAATAATAATAATAACAATAATAATAATAATAACAATAATAATTATTATTATTACAATAATAATTTATTTCAAAGTGTCTTTCGAGATAACCAAAGACACTGTATAATGATACAGCTAATAAACACGATCACAAACAGCCCAACTAACACAAGAATGATGCAAGAACATTGCGAGAAACATTAAATGAGAACATTGCATTTAGGTTATGCAAAAGTTATGGTGTGGACTGAAGTTCTTGCTTGGTTATCAGAACGTTAGGTGTGGAGTTCTTGCGTTCGTTCTTTGAAGGTTTTGACTAAAGTTTGTACAAACCTAGATATAATGTTCCAACCTAACGTTAGCCTAACGATGAATGAATGTTCCCTGTTTGTCACCTGACCGGGTGTATAATAATAACAACATTAAGGGAATGTTCAAAAAACGTTCTAGCCTAATGTTCACACCTAACGTTCTGATAACCAAGCAAGAACTCCACACCAAACGTTCGCATAACCTAAATGGAACTTTCTCGCAATGTTCTTGCAACGTTCTTGTGTTAGCTGGGAGAAGAGTCACATAAAATACTGACAGTAAAAGTATATATAAAGAGTACATAATATTAAATCAGCTCATAATAATAATAATTTAAGATAAATTACAAGAAAAGAGTACCAAACAAACACAGCAAAAGGGTAAAGCAAAACATCCACAAGTGCATTCATCAGAATTTATACTTGACTTATTTAAGACTGACTTTGTTTGGTGTTATAATATAGATTTATAATAATAATAATAATAATAATAATAATAATAATAATAATAATTCCTTTAGGGAAATTATCTGCATTTAATGTGTAAAGTGAACACATACACACACACACACTAAGGGGCAGTGTCATCATAGGCTATGGGTTAAGATACCTTTATGTTGAGTTAACTGCTAAATTATACATTTTAATTTTAAAGTCAAACTATCCTATGCAAGCTTCCATAGGCATATGCATAGAGTACGTCTTCAGATAACTTTCATTCCCTAAAAAGGAGCCTTAAAGGTGAGGTTCATTTCACATTTGAGCATCTACTGTATATACACTAATTGATTTGTTAACATCAGTTTCCTGAAAACAATTTGAAGAAACTTTTTTATAATGTAACAAATATCAAACTATTTACAGCCTATCTGACTACTCGGCCTACAGCTTAGCTCTGCCCATGTCCACTGATGTTATATAGTGTTTCACCCTGGACTACTTTTAAATTGTGGTACATTACAGTGCAGTCAGCTAGAACAATGATAATGTACAAATATCAGTCCTAAAGTCTGAATAACAAAATATCCTGTTTAATTCTAGAGGATAAAGAGAGGTTTGAAAATCAGTGATTGTCTCGAAAGGTGCATGAACGAATGTGATCTGTTAGTGATGTAATTCTTTTAGTGTGCAATAGATGGCAGTGTTACTCCTACTAAAGCTTTGATATTGATGCGTTTGACTCAAGGGGGCAGTCATGCTTTGATTGGGAAGTAATCATACAAATTATTGGGTTGGTTTGATTCTATGTATCTATACGAGTGTCCAATCCATCCAAGATTCTAACACCCCATTAAGTTACTTTTGCCAGTACATGTCCAAAATAGAACATCTCTAGTGTTTGCTTGCTTTAGTCTTGATCTATGTTTATATTTTGCAGTTTTAGGGTACTAAGATGAGGTACACTACTAATGTTTGCACTTTATTTTGAAGCATTTGTACATATGCTATGCTTTAAAATTATATTTAGTATAAAAAAAAAATAAAAATAGAAAATAAAATAAAATAAAGTTATATTTAGTATTTAAAAAATTATAAAAATGAAATTAAAATAAAATAAAATTATATTTAGTCACTTTACCACTTAGCTCTGATGTTGACAATCAGCATTAGTCCCTGTAGTTTTAGTTCAGGAGCTTTTGTTGCTAACAAACTCTAGAACTCAATGGTCATCTAAATAGCCCAGTTGTTTTTGTCAAAAATGTGTAGCTGCATGTATCACATTGGACAGCTGACTCAGAGCTAGACGTACTGAACTAGAATCAGTTTTAGTGGTATTGACAGGAGAAATCTAATCTAAGATCTACCAGCCCTGTTGCCTGTAGCACTGAGCTTTCCACTGTTCCACTTAATCCTCATTAAGATCTGCATAACAACTGAGCTATTTGGGTAACTATTTGAATACATTTGCAACATTTGCATCAATGGTTCTAAGCAGAAGAAGCAAAGCTGAACTCCAAACATGTCTCAGCTGTTTGGAGTTTTAACTTTCATCCAAAACTCACACCTGTTTCATCTGGTTGATGCAGAACTTTAATCTCAGATGGATTCAGGCTTAAGGGGATTTAGTTCTCAGTAAATAAGAACCTTCTGCAAAACTGAAAGTCATAACAGAGTAGCAAAAAGCACACTGAAAAAGAACATACGCATCTAATTAACATCCTAAATAATCCCCAGTAGGTCTGGAACAATAAATCTGTGTAGAATGTATCCATTATGTCCAATTATATGTGAGAACATGCCAGTGGTTGAATGTTTTAGTTGCAGTGTTATGGACTGGAGATGTTCTGCTGCACTGGAATTTGGCTGTCTTGTCGTCAGTCAAGGAAACATGAGTTCTGCTTAGTTTCATCAAGATTGCATTGCAGGTGGGTCAAGCAGTGAGCCAACAAACCCACCTGCGATCAAACATGGTTTAGAAAACAACAGTCCAGGCCTAAATCCCACTGAAAGATCTTAAGAATCTCAGAATATGAACTGCTCTACATACAGGAAGTAGAAATAGACAAATGTCATCCACAGCAGTGTAATGACCAGAGCTGTGCAGATTAAACTAACCCCATAATAATGTAAGGTATAGTTATGTACAATTAGAAATAACTTAAAAAATGTGCTGAAGTAACAAATCAAACGACTTCTGCACAGAGTAGCTTATAAAACAGTGACAAAACATCCTGAGAACACCATTGGGGGCAGCAGTGGTCTGGTGGTTAGGGATCTGGTCTCGTGACTAGAAGGTTGCTGGTTCAATCCCCATGCGGATCATGACTGAAGACCCCTTGAGCAAGGCACCTAATCCCCAACTGCTCCCCAGGTGCCATGGACAGGGTTGCCTACTGCTTCAGGCATTGTGTACACTCACACTGGAAAAACGTTGAATCTAATCTAAAGATGCTAAGTCATTATTTTTAGAGAATACTGTATGTCATATTTGATATGTCAAAATTATGTTTTAGTATCTCAAAAATGATCTAAAAATAATGATGTAGAGCAGGGGTGTCCAAACCTTTTTCACCGAGGGCCACATACATAAAATATAGGAGGGGCTGGGCCACTTACTAGAAATGAGGTATATAGCCTTAACTTTAGTGTATTAAAGTTAGAAAAATCCATTAAAAGTGGTCAAATATGTTATATTGTTAAATATAATTAAAGACAAAACTGCCTTCATCACAGCTTTCCATAAATTGACCTTTACTGATTTATTCAGCTTTGGTAGCTCATTCTCAGAACAGCAGCCTCAGATTTCCTCTACAGAAGATTTACAGCACAAAGAAAAACAATAAAGGGGAAAATGGGACGGGTACATTTCATGCTTGTTATTTAAGTTATTAGGCTTAGCAACACACCTATTAACATTCGTTTAAAACGGTTATTAACATTAACAGACTGAACTGGACTTAATAACAGGGGTGCATATAATTTTAGTAAATTATTCTGGTGAGTATCAGCTACGCTGGGTATGTAAATCCAGCTGCGGTGCTGATCCGACGCCACTCGTGCCAAAAATCCAGACAAATGTCACTTGATCAAGGAGCAAATCTGCATCAGATGAGATCAGCTGACTTTGTGTGTGCACTGTGAACAACGGTATGTACTCCCTTCTTTAGTTCTGCCATGTTTAGTAACTTGGGGTAAATTTCTTCTGTGATTGTCGTTTTTGGTGAAGCAACTGCCTTGATCAACAGTAGCTCCCCCTGGTGTTAAAACTAAGAAGTGTACTACACTCAAGCAAAAGTTGAAGTGCGGGCCATATTCTATTCTATTTATAACATTTCTTGCGGGCCAATTAAAAATGGACCGCGGGCCGTAGTTTGGACACCCCTGATGTAGAGTCTTAAAATAATGTTATTATATCTCAAGGTAATGACTGGTATCTCAACATAATGATGCAACATATCAAAATGATAAGACAATGTCTCACATTAATGATTATAATATCAAAATATTGACTTTGTTTCTCAAAAATAATGACTAGTTATCTCAAAATAATGATAACATACATGATGCACAATGTATGGCACATTACTGTATGTTTAAAAAAAAAAAAAAAAATATATATATATATATATATATATATATATATATATATATATATATATATATATATATATATATATATATATATATATATATATATATATAATTTATATTCAGTAAATACATATAAACGGTGCAGCAAAATGTGTACAAAGCTGCAATATGTTTGTTGTCTTATTTCATTATTATAAAAGATATTGTAATAGTTGTAATCTAATAGTACAAAACTATTTTAACCATGTCATAGTTTATTTATTCACAAGTCCAATATCTCAGAATATAATTGCAGTATTGTATCCATACTGATCAGCCCTAATATAGACAAAATAAAAAAACAGCTTCACTCAGCTTTCTGTATGTTCCTGAGTGCGTTTTATAGGACACATAATATTTATGTTAATGCCAAAATCAACACTCATAAATATTGATCTTTGTAAATGGATTTCTGTTATTACTGCCAGGAAAAACTTTACAGTGAAAACTGCTGCTGACAGCTCTTGAAAATCTTCTAAATTAGTTTTCTAAGATATACCTTTACTAAACTACTACTTTGTTTTGTGATTACTGCAAGACATTCAAAATAAAGTTGGGATGGGGCAATTAGTAAGGCTAGAAAACAGGTAAAAAATTAATGATGTGATTTTAAATAGCTGATGTCAAATGCTGATTGTAACCTTGATTTGGTACAAAAGCAGCATCGACAAAAGGCTGAGTCTTTGAGGAGCAAAGATGAGCAGAGGATATATAGTTTGTCAATAATTCACTCCACAGTGCACAATACAATTAAACGATTCAAGGAATCTGGAGGAATTTCGGTGTGTAAAGGGGAAGAGCTCAAATCTAAACTGAACATGTGTCAGCTTTGATCCCTCAACAGCTCTGCATCAAGAACTAGAGGTGTGAACCTTCACTGACCTCACAATTCGATTACAATTATCATGTAAACGATTCAATTTGATTTGATATGGGGATGCATCACGATACGGCACATGAATTTTCTGTATTAATTCATTTGGTTGGAAGGCTCTGCACACCGCATGTGACTTGTCCAGTTCGTGCTTCCCAGTCAGCTTGTAGAATCCAAAATGTGTCCATATTTTGGCTTTTAAAACATTTGTTGCGTTTTTAATATCAACCTCACGACCTGTCTCCACCATTTTTGCTATTACGTATGCGATGAATGACATCACGTTATAATCGATTATGGTCTGTAACTGCATCAATGCTGAATTGCCCATGCCCACATCTCAATGCATCGATTATATGATTAATTTCAACACCTCTGTCAAGTACCTACATTCATTAGTAGCTGATATAACCACATGGACAAGGGATTACTTTGGCAAACCTTTGTTAAGCACTACTATACAGTTACATTCACAAAAGCCACTTCACTGTTCACAAAAGAAGCCTTATGTTAAGCTTGTCACGAGTATTGTAGTTAGACAAATCAGTTTTCCAGACCTTTTTTTTTTGAAGAAAAAAAAGTTACATATACATGAAAAGGGCCATCTAGACTGTTATCAGCACCAAGTCCAGAAGTCAGGGTCTGTCAGTGTGTCAGTGCTCTTGGCAAAGGTCATTTACACTTCTGTGATGGCAGCATTAAAACAGAAAAGTACATTGATGTTTTACAGCAACATACAATATGTTGCCTTCAAGACATCATTTACAGGGATGTCCATGTATTTTTCAACAAGACAATGCAAAACCTTATGTTGCACACATTAAATACATGACTGTGGAAGAAGAGGGTACAGGTACGGGACTGACCTGCTTCTAGTCCTGACCTGTCCCTAACAGAGAATATGTGGAGAATTCTGGATTTTTTTTTTACCACAACGCCCCCCCTCCAACTTAAGATGTGTTTGCAGGAATAATGGGGATAAATAACACCTGAAACAGTTCATCACTTGGAATCCTCAGTGCCAAAATATATTTTAAGTGTCATAAGAAGAAATGCAACATTACAAATTGATAAATGCTTTACTGTCTCAACTGTATATTAACAAATTATATTAAGTTGACCAGACAAAGCATAAAATATCTTGGGTTCATAGTGTCTGCACTGAAATAAAAGTCAAAGTAAATGTAAGAAACACTGTTTTTATTAGCATTTTCCATATTGTCCCAACTTTGCCTTATTTTAGGTTGTAGTTCTACAACTGCAGACAGTAATCCAACTGTTTCTATGCTCACTTTATCAGCCTCCTTTCACACTGTTCATCAATGATCAGGACCCTCACAGTGCCACCACTGAGCAGGTATTATTTGGATGTTGGATCGTTCTCAGTACTGCAGTGACACTGAATGTGGTGGTGGTGGTGTGTTAGTGTGTGTGGTATACTAGTACGAGTAGATCAGACACAGCAGATGAGATACAGGAAGTGTTAAACACTGTGTCCACACACTGTCCACTGTATTAGACACACTTACCTTTGGTCCACCTTATAGATGTAAAGTCAGAGACAGTAAGTCAGTTTGTTTTGGTCACCATCTAGTGCTTCATTGGTGGTCACAGGGTGCTGCCCACAGGTTGGTGGTCTATTCTCACTCCAGCAGTGACACTGAGGTGATAAACACATAAAAGCAGCTGTTCTGTGTCTGATTCACTTGTACTAGCACAACACACTCTAACACACACTGGGCTTTCAGAGTCAAAACTTTCAAACTCAGTTTCATATCACTATGTTTATATTGGTGGCATTCAATAGTCAATTAAGGTATCTACTTTGTTCACAAGTAATTGTGGTAATTGTAAAACAACCAATAGATAAACAGACAGACAGACAGACAGATTTTGAATTAGGCTAAATTACTGTTCAAACAATAACAACATTTAAATTAAAAAAAAGGTTTAAAATATGTAACTTTTTATGCAATGAAGGAATATATATATATATATACATACAGTGGCATGCAAAAGGAGGGGAGGGGGTGTTAACAACTAAAATAATGTGTGTATAAATATGGACATCTTCTTGTAATTAGTGGTGGGGCTGTGTTCAGAATTAATTAATCACATTTAAACTCCTGTTAAATAATAGATTATACACAACTGCCATCATATACAGTCATTATGATTAACTCTGAATAATGTTCAGCAGTTCTAGTAGGATTTTCCTGGTATTTCAGTTCAGTTTATTTATTTTTTTTTTTTGAGTAACCACAAATGAACTTTTTCATTATATAATGTTTTGATGTGTATTATAGAAATCAGAGCTGGATGACTTTACACCCCAATGACTGAAAATTCTCTCAAACTCTTTTTTATTGATCAACTCAATACCAAAAATGAAATAATTTAATTTGCATCATTATCCTGAATTGCCTCGTAAACCTTCCCATGTGTTTCTGGCTGCCTATGAACCCACAACACGTGCCCTGAAATGTCAGTAGCTGTTTTTGTAGGTGCATTTGGCGTGCTGATCACAGTCTAACCATGGAAGGAGGTGCTGAACCATGACTAGCATTGACCCTTGATATTTGAACCAGTGAATACTTTGCATGCTTCTTTTTCTCAGCCTGTGGCCCTGCAGCATCTATAATAGCCTTCCTTTCCATTACACAGCCTGTCTAAGAGCTTTTTATATTTCTTCAGTTCTCTTTTAACTTATACTTTGTTATGTGATTGGATTACAAGAGATGGTTGTCAACACTATTTAGAATAAAATAAAATGTGTGCTGAACTGATTAAATATATAGATTCATTTGAACACCCACAGTCATCTAGAACCATGACTAGTGAGTCGGCTAACAGCACTTCATGTGTCCAGAATGAGATGAGATGTATTGTCAGTAGTCATGATGTGAAATATTTGGTGATTTTAAGGGCGTGTGTCTCTGGAGAAAAGTTTAGTGTCAAGTCTGCCTGGGACAACATGGTAACATTTGGTCATTTTTTAAATTACTTAATTGCCTGAAGTGGGCTTTGCCTTTGCTTTGTGGGGTTGTTTTTAGTCATTTTTTGAAGTGAGGTGAAATCTAGTGAAGTTGTAGTTATATGTACATGTAGTTTAATTGTGCGTTATGTAAAAAAAAAATTAGTTTTAACAGTGTGCTATGGTCAAGAAATGTAGTTGTAAATGTGTGTTATATTAAAAAATGTAGTTTTAATTGTGTTATGGTGAAAAATGTAGTTTTAAAGGTGTGTTATGGTCAAAATGTAGTTATAAAGTTGTGTTAAGGTCACAAATGTAGTTGTAAATTTGTGTTAAAGTCACAAATGTAGTTATAACGGTGTGTTATGGTCAAAAATGTGGTTTTAAAGGTGTGTTATGGTAAAAAAAATGTGGTTTTAAAGGTGTGTTATGGTTAAAAAAAATGTGGTTTTAAAGGTGTGTTATGGTCAAAAATGTGGTTTTAAAGGTGTGTTATGGTCAAAAATGTAGTTTTAAAGGTGAGCTATGATAAAACAAAAATGCAGTTATAAAGGTGTGTTAAAGTCACAAATGTAGTTTTAAAGGTGAGTTATTGTCACAAATGTAGTTATTGTCAGTTTTTAGTTGCATTTATGTTGGTGATTTTCTCTGAAAAGTTTTTAGTTTTGTTCCTCAAAGATTATTATTAGTCATTAAGTCATATTTCGTTTATAAAGATAAAATGATTTTGGTCGTTTTCTACAATGATATTATGTAAGGGTGTGTGTATATGTGATTATTTGGGTATTTTAAACGTTTGATTTATGATTTATTTGACAGCAGCCCTGAGATTAGCTTAGTTAGCCATTTAGCTCAGATGTTATTCTGAGGTAACAGAACCTGAGGCGACTTTTAGACTCCAGAGGTGTGTATGTGTGTGTGTTCTTGTTTCTATCTCTTTGTGGAGACTAAAAATCCTTGTATTGTTAGGAATTTAAGTTGATAAAGTGCAGACATGATGACGGTCCCCTCAAGAAACGTGGTGTTTTAGGTTCAAACTACTTTTTAAAAACATGAGCCGTAATATTGAGTTGAGTCCTTGAGTGTGCAACTCGAATTTGTTGATCCACCTTAAATAGCGCCTCAGTTACATTCAGGCGCTGCTGCATTTAAGGTGGAACGGAATTGGTATTACTTCATATTCGTGGTTAGGTGTTGATTACTCAGCTGCAGTAATGTACGAGTCCCCACACATATAGTATTACCTAACGTATGTGTGTGTTGGTCTCCTCCCCATCACTCTTCATTCCTGAATTCTGCTCCTCTCCTTCCACACTGTGTTGGGACACTGAAGCATGGAGCTAAACTTATTCCCCTTTTAGACGTTAGAGCATATTTTCCTGTGATGAACTTCGCTAATGTCATTCTAGCCCGTTCACAGCGACCTCAGAGGATGGATATGATCATTACACCTTTAACGTTACTGATTGTCCTCATTAAAGGAATAAACAGCACATCTCGCTCTGGACGGGACCTCATGCCTTACATGTGAGTACTGTCTCACATCATGTTTCTGCTGTAGGACATCCAGCTTTCAGCTGATGAGCAGCAGGCTGGGACATTTCACACAAAATCTTCACTTCAAAACTAGTTGTATCTTAACAGTTGACCATACATTGTCACAAAAAAGAGAAAATCTTGAAAAAGTTCATTGTTGTGCATAATTTAATTCAAAAATGTATACTCTCATGTTCATTACATGTACAAATAACATTTCAAACCTTTTAGTTTTAATATGTTGATTAGTATCAGCATTAAAATAAAAAAAATGTCACTTTGCATGTTTAAAATATAAGTTTACCTTTTTAAATTAAATTATGAACACAAATGAAATTTTCAAGATACTAAAATTTTTGGATGTGCTAGTCAATATGAGCCAGAACAAAGTTATCTTAATAATATACAGTACCCGTCAAATGATTGGACATGCCTTCTGGACATTCAGTGGTTTTCATTTTTTAAAAATGAAATAAAAAATAAATAAATAAATAAAAATAAAAAGGTAGGCACCTCTTGCTTAGATGCAGCTTTCTTGGCATTTTCTCAGTCAGCTTTATGAGGTAGTCACCTGGAATGGCTTTCAGTTAACAGCTGTGTCTTGTCAAGAGTTCATGACTTGCATTTCTTGCCTCTTAATGTGTTTGAGACATCAGTTGTGTGTCTAAATCTAAAACATATTTTGGTTTGTTTAACACTTTTAAGTTTACTACATGGTTCCTTATTTGTTCCTTTATAGTCTGGA
Organism: Crenuchus spilurus; assembly: GCA_036984385.1. Classification (NCBI taxonomy): domain Eukaryota; kingdom Metazoa; phylum Chordata; class Actinopteri; order Characiformes; family Crenuchidae; genus Crenuchus; species Crenuchus spilurus. Next base: position 32,147 of record BRDA01051187.1, read on the forward strand.
TGATAGTATTAATTTACAATGTAGGAAAAAAATTAAAAATGAAAACACTGAATGAGAAGGTATGTCCAAACGTTTCACTGGTACTGTATATATAAGAATTGAAAGTATCCAAAGGTTTCAGTACTCAAATTTGGCAAACAATTCAGTTTTCTAAATGAAATATTTCAATACTTTCTAATACAAATACTGGTGCATTTAAAAAAGAGTCATGGCAGCTCTATAACTGAGGCAGTTTTACAAGTAAATGTGCATGCTAGCCTTTTTCACTAGCTAGATGTTTAGCTAGCATCTCCATAATTCTGTATATCACAGGTTACATTGTTAAGAAGCTAAAGTATTTTAGGTTGTCTTACAGTAGAGTTAAAAAATATTTAATGTGAAAGAAAATAACATTGAATTACTGTATTACTACCTCAAATAAAGTGTTGAACTTCAAACTAAAGTACAGAATAATTCTTTTGCAAAACTGTTATTTCTGTGTTTAGTATTTAAGGTTTGTTTTGTGAAGGACCGTGTACAAAAACTTTAATATATAAAGAAAAGAAATGCTTTGTACCAGAGTCACCAAAGAAAACTCATTTCCATCTACAGGCAGACAAACATATAACTTAAACAAACAAAAAAACAAACAAATGAATAAATAAATCATTCCAATAATATTTTAAATATAATGCCACCTCACACCAGCCAGCTTTACCATAACCAACCCTAACACATAATTGGCCCTCATCAACCTCACATATACTTTATATAGACAATCCTGATGAGAGAGCGCTGCATCAACCCAAACATAATTTCACTTTACTTACAAAAGAACACAAAAGCTGTTTAAAGCACATAATAGAAACCATAAATGCAGATGTGGAGACACCTGCCCATTGCCTTCTGTGAATGAGCTTAGAGTGAATGCCTTTACTGTGGAAATGCACTGAAGTCATTGCCTGTGTAACTGCTACAGGTGCCTGTGACGTGTGATTAGATGAAAACCGCTATTCCTTTATTTACATCTCTAGAGTTGTATCAGAGCATTTACATGAAGATCTAAATACTGTCCAAGTTACATGGAGTGATGGACCTTATACACATATCACTGACAGGCTTAACTAAATCTATGTTCAGTATCATCAACCTTTATAACAAGTACCTTCTTGTAGAATTCAGTTTTTTTGGACATGCTTTGACTCATACGAGGTGCTCACATGCAAGAGTTGTAAAGATTCAGCTCCAGCACTAATCATGACTCATTGACCCGTAGGCAGTCTATGATACACTGTCTGTTCATGTGTTCTGTTTCAGGCCTCATGTGTGCACAGAGCGGGAGGTGAAACTGGTGGCTCAGATGCAGCCCTGTGTCCAGGCCTTCACTCGTATGGTCAAAGTGTGGAAGCAAGGATGTCAGGGACAATCCTGGTGCATGGGATATGAGAGGAGGTGAGGATATCCATTCATCAGTTCATCCATTTACCTATCTGCCATGTTCTGTAGTGATTAATGATATGTTATGCAATTAATCACTTTTATATTTGCACTGTATACCAGAGGTGTCCAACTCCAGTACTGGATAATTCAGCAGTTTGGTGATGTCCCTGTTCAAACACACTTACTAGAGCTGGGAATAAACTGCGGCATGAAATCAGGTGTCTTCAGACAGAGACATCAACAAAACTCCATCTTCAGGACTGTAGAGGCCCATGTTTTAAATTAAAAACGGTGATGTTCTGGACTTTATGTCCTATGTGTCATTACGCAGTGTGGTGTCTATGTTTAATCGTGACAAACATCTGTTCACTTACAGATTCAGTGAATACATCATTCACACTGACAGACTGACTCACTTTGTAACCTGAACCTTTGTTTTGTCTCTCATCACTAAATTACTTTCTGTTTAAGAGAGAAAGGGGACATTTGTGTGAAAAGTATTTGTTTTTACAATTTTGTTTTGTTTGTTTTTCATGTTTTCAAATGCTTTTTTTGTTGTTGACTATAGAGTTTATTAGAAAAAAATAGAAAATTGGGAAAAATTCATTGTTGTTTACCTTATAGCTCACAAAAATCAGAAATCCAAAATCTCTAGTTCTTAAAAAAATTTTATTTCAAGTAAATGGCTATTGAAAAATTATCAACAAAAGAAAAACGACTTGAAATATGTGACCCCGCCAGGGAAAACCAGGCCAAAGTCACTGGGCGACTTATTGAGATATCGTGTCAATATCCTGTCACTCACATTAGCGACAAAGCTTAGCCACTCGGTATTATTGCTGTAAATGACAGATAACAGTAACATAAACTCAGATATCTATTGTACTACATATTTTGATCAAAAACAAAACTTAAATTCACAAAAAAGTTGTTTTGAAAAAAACAAATTTTGAAAAAAAAGAATGACTTTGATCTGGTTTTCCCTGACGGGGTCACACATGTCACTTTTTGAATTAAATTATGAACACAAATGAACTTTTTTCACAATATTCAAATTTTTGGACATGCACAAGTGTCGTACTATGCAGTACCAAACTCTGAGCAGAAGCTGATCCAAGCTTAACTTCCCTTCTCAGTACATCTTCCAGCACTTAAAAACTATTTTGCTTGTCTTTTGTTCATTTCTTCTTTGTAATCAGTGCCTTTAAGTCTTTCCTTATGGCCACAAAGTGTAAGGTGTAGCCACACTCTTTTCACACAGCTGCAATTTGACAGGCATCTCAAGTAAATCCATGCATACCCTTAAGGCAGGAGCCCTAAGCTTACCCTGCATCCTCGTGACCCCCCCCCCCCACTACCTTACTCAGGGGAGTTCCTCAGTACTTTGCACAGACCCGCTTTCTCTGTGTACTTAGCATGCTAGCAAGCTAAGCCCTGCTTTTAGAAGCCACCAGGTCTGCAATTATAGTCCATAAACAAAGAGCTGTGAGCACAGTGTAATGTAGTCAGGCTCCAAAGGTTCCAAAGTACAGGGCCAGGCGGACTGGCTTTAACATAAGTCTGAGTCTCATGCTTTGAGAAAGCAACATGAAAGGGCGAAGGGCAAAAGATGCTTCGCTAATTACACTGTGTTTGTGTTTTGTTCCTTTTAGACTGAAACTCATCCACAAACATTAGTCACTCACTTGCTGCCTAACCACAAACACGACCTGAGGCAAGTGTTGAAGTCCCCTTCACACACTGAGCTCATAATCAAGTCCTAGAAACGGCCTTACTCAAACAGCTGATGTGGAAGCTGATGATAGAGCCACATAGCTAGTGTGTAAGTCACTATTAATGGTGTGTGACTGGTTAAAGAGACTGAAGTGTTGTGTAATGTGATTAGGCCATTAAATTGAACACTATGAAAAATGCATTATATTTGTCTGAGACGTGATATTCGTGAATCTGTTAATGGATTCAAAACAGATGCAGTGCCATGTGAGTCCATCAATAGGTTTTGTGAAGATTAGGGTCCTGAACTGTGGACCTCAACCTTGACCAGCCAGCAATACCTGACAGAGGTGTTGGAGCTTGATGTGGTAACTTATACAGAGGTTCATTGGTGTCGTATTCCAGCAGTACAATGCTCTACTATAAGTGGTGCAATAGGGCATCATTAGGGACCCAATTTGCTCTTCATGGTTGACAGAGCCCACCAGCAGCTACCAGAGAACTTTAGACACACAGGTAGACTGCATGTAGAAGCAGTTATTTCTGCCTATGGTGGCTACAGCAGATACTGATTATTGTGTATTCTGCAAGTTTGAGTGAGCTGTATTTCTAATCATGTATCACATACAGTCATGGCCGAAAGTGTTGGCACCCCTGAATTTTTTCCAGAAAATGAAGTATTTCTCCCAGAAAATTATTGCAATTACACATGTTTTGTTATTCACATGTTTAGTTCCATTGGAACAACATAAAAAACCGGAGGAAAAAAAAGGCAAATTTGACATAATTTCACACAAAACTCCAAAAATGGGCCGGACAAAATTATTGGCACCCTCAACTTAATAATTGGTTACACACCGTTTGGAAAAAATAACTGAAATCAATCGCTTCCTATAACCATCAGCAAGCTTCTTACACCTCTCAACTGGAATTTTGGACCACTCTTCTTTTGCAAACTGCTCCAAGTCTCATATTTGAAGGGTGACATCTCCCAACAGCAATTTTAAGATCTCTCCACAGGTGTTCAATGGGATTTAGATCTGGACTCATCGCTGGCCACTTTAGAACTCTCTTGCACTTTGTTTACATACATTTCTGGGTGCTTTTTGAAGTATGTTTGGGGTCATTGTCCTGCTGGAAGACTCATGACCTAGGACGCAAACCCAGCTTTCTGACACTGGGCCCTACATTGCGACCCAAAATCCTTTGGTAATCTTCAGATTTCATGATGCCTTGCACACAGTCAAGGCACCCAGTTCCAGAGGCAGCAAAACAACCCCAAAACATCTTTGAACCTCCACCATATTTGACTTGTAGGTACTGTGTTCTTTTCTTTGTAAAAGACATCAACAGTAGAATGATGTGCTTTACCAAAAAGCTCTATCTTGGTCTCATCTGTCCACAAGATGTTTTCCCCGAAGGATTTTGGCTTACTTACATACATTTTGGCAAACTGCAGTCTAGCTTTTTTATGTCTCTGTGTCAACAGTGGGGTCCTCCTGGGTCTCCTGCCATAGCGTTTCATTTCATTCAAATGTCAACAGATAGTTCGAGCTGACACCGATGCACCCTGCGCCTGCAGGACAGCTTGAATTTCTTTGGAACTTGATTGTGGCTGCTTATCCACCATCCGGACTATCCTGCATTGCAACCTTTTATCATTTTTTCTCCTCCATCCACATCCAGGGCGATTAGCTACAGTGCCATGGGTTGTAAACTTCTTGATTATGTTGCGCACCGTGGACAAAGCAACATCAAGATCTCTGGAGATGGACTTGTAACCTTGAGACTGTTGATATTTTTCCACAGTTTTTGTTGTCAAGTCCTCAGACAGTTCTCTTCTCCTCTTTCTGTTCTCCATGCTTAGTGTGGCACATACAGACACACAATGCAAAGATTGAGTCAACTTCTCTCCTTTTTATCTGGTTTCAGGTGTGCTTTTTAAATTGCCCACACCTGTTACTTATCACAGGTGAGTTTGAATGAGCATCACATGCTTGAAACAGTTATTTACCCTCAATTTTGAAAAGGTGCCAATAATTTTGTCTGGCCCATTTTTGAAGTTTTGTGTGAAATTATGTCAAATTTGCCTTTTTTCCTCTGTTTTTTGTGTTGTTCCAATACACACAAAGGAAATAAACATGTGCATAAAAAAACATGTGTAATTGCAATAAATTTCTGGGAGAAATACTTTTTTGGAAAAAAATCAGGGGTGCCAACACTTTCGGCCATGACTGTATATAATAAACAATCTGACAAATAATAGATTTGATATATATTAAGAAGTGTAATTCACAGAAGTAATACATTTTTGCTGTGTTTTGTTGCAGGACAGCCTACTACACTGCTTATCGACAAGTGTATCGACAGGATTACCAGATGGTGCACAAGTGCTGCCCAGGATGGTCACAGCTCAATGGGGAGGCTGGGTGTCTGTATCGTAAGTAATATAATGTTCCATCAATGTTCACACAGTTGACTATATACATGAATAGTGTGAATATCTTTATTATATACTGTATAAACAATAGATGTGACTATGATATAATATTTTGGAAGGTACTTGAAGATGGGCTCCTGTCTTTGAAAATACTTTATATTTAGATCATTAGATATCTGAACCATGCACAGAAGCTGGTCACACATGCTATTATGGAAACAACGGTGGAAAAAGAAACTTAAAAATGTAAAACGCTTAGTGACAGATGCAATGTAAGTCTCTTGATTTGCTGGGTCTGTATTGTTCTTTGTGTCCTGGCAGATAGTCAGTGACCATACAACTATTTCTCATGACAGTGAAGAGTAGAATTTGTAAATGATGCTTAAAATAGGTGATTATATTTGATTCATTTTACTGTTTTTTTTAATATTTTAGTCATTTTACTGACCAGACATTGGTCTTTATTAATTCCCATACTAGTGTATCCCTGCTACATTTGAGACTCTTCTGTGTTACTTTGTGTATATATATATATATATATATTTTTTTTTTTTTTTTTTTTTTTTTTTTTTTT
>BRDA01051187.1:38302-60618 GCA_036984385.1 Crenuchus spilurus
CAGTGTCAAAGTAGATAAGTAACTATATGAAAAGGGAAACGTGGTTTCTACTGAAGTTTCCCGGAGTTACTTCGCGACATGGGTCCTCTCGACCCATCTGGACGGTCTTAACTCCTACTTCTCCGACGAGAAGCAGTCCCCGTGACCGACTCCATACGTCCGATACCGGTTACTCGAGTTTGTGACAATTTAGGATAGTTTCCTAAGGTCGGACCAAGTGATCTACGTCCCGACTTGAGGATGTTCCTCTACTCGGTCCGGGAGACTATATATATATATTTTTTTTTTTTTTTTTTTTTTGTAAAGACCGATCAGAACATGCAAAACTATAAATGCAGAAAAATGGTAGAGTGAACACAAACTGGAAGAGAGCCTCTAAAACACTGTAAATTCCATTGCATGATGTCTGAATTTGGCCTCATAAAGCTAGGTGCATTCTACAGGCTCATCCCTCCTTCTGTTTGGCCCGGCTGGGACAATTTTACAGGTCCACTAGCTTGCATTGTGCTGGTAACAAGACAACAGAATCCAAAAAGCTTGGCAGCCAGAGGGCCTGGCTCATCTCCTTGTAGGAGTTCAGCCCTGCATCTAGTGAACCAGGCTGGAATCCTTTGATAGGATTTAACAGTGTTTGAGCTCATTGGCCATAGCCTGCATACCTCAGCCAGTGCCCCTGACGAAGAGCAGCCTCTTCATCCTCAATTCTGGCAGGTCTACCCAGCTCTCCTGGGTACAGCGCTTCATTGAGGCCCTTTGAAGTCATCTTTGGTGCAAAGGGAAAAGTATATCAATGAATAGATGAAACTGTGACCCACACTGTTAAACATAAAGGTGACAGAATAGTTACATGGAGTGATGTCATTGTAGAACCTTTCAGTCAATTTTAAACTATCTGTCTGTCTGTCTGAAAGAAGCTACGCTACAGAACAGACAAATCTGTCTATCTATCTATCTATCTGTCTGTCTGTCTGTCTGTCTGTCTGTCTATCTGTCTGTCTGTCTATCGATCTAGTGATCTATTCAGCCATGGTAAAACATTGAAACATGTTAATTTAAACAGAAATGGTGATGTGTTTATATTAAGCAAGCTATGGCAGCTGAGAACAACATTCTTGGCATTCTTCTCAAAGAATTTTTGGAGCCTGCTGAAATGTGGTTACATATCTGTTTAAAAAATCAGAGTATGCTCAGTGTTACAGTCGTTGTATTTGATGGCCTGTTGCATGTCTCCTGTATTTTAAAACTGAAAACAAAACATTTGCCTCTTTTGAGGGTCTGATAGTGTATCTCTGGATTTCTTAGCAGAACATTTCTTATTTTTCTTGTAATGATCAAGACCACTAGTTTCTCTTATCTTTGGATGTCTATTGGGGCAGCCGTGGTCTGTTGATTAGGGATCCGGTCTTGTGCCCGGAAGGTTGCCGGTTAGATCCCCAGACAGGTCATGACTGAAGGTCAAATTCTGTTGTGTGCAATTACATTGGCAATAAAGTATTTATCTTATATACATATCTGTATCTGTTCAGTACATTAACATCCTAAATTAACATGATTTAAAATGAAATAGTTTGAGTAAATAAAATAATATGAATAGAATTATTTTTTTACATTTTTAGCCCAAAAGGAGAGGCTTGGCTTGGTGGTTAGCATGTTCACCTCTCAACACTGGGGCCTTGTGTTTGAGTCCCCATCTGGGTGGACTTTCCATGTTTTCCCCAGGTCTTTGGGGATGTCATCCAGGTTCTACAGATTCCTCTCACAGTCTAAGGTCAGGTGAGGTCAGGTCAGGTGAATTGGTTACTCTAAAGTGTCCTGTTGTGAGTGTGTGTATATCTGTGTGTGTGTGTGTGTGTCTGTGTGTAGAACAGAGTAATGCTCCCCTACAAAACAGACTAATGCTACGCTACAGAACAGACTCAGGGCCAGATCAAGGTCAAAAACGGAAGCTGGGTTGGAATACGTGAGATGCATAAAAGAGAATAATTCTCGGTATGATCTAAGGCAGATACAATACTTCACAATGAGAGGAACTAAGAGAGCTGGCTATAGGGGAGTAAATTACAGTAGACAGATTTCAGCTGAGACAGGGATCACATGTTTAGCAGGGTCCTAACAGGGATTCTGGGAGATGGAGTTCTGGGAAGTGCGAGGGAACTACAGATGAAACGGGATAGACAGGATGACAAGGGATGATGGAAAATGGAGTTCTGAGGAGAAGAATGAGGAAATGGGACAGGCTGGAAGAGCGCAGAGCGTGACAAAGCCCAGTGCCCAGTGCAAACATGACATTCAATTAAGAAACAATAGCAAAAATCTTACATCATTTAAGATTTTAAAAAATGTTTATCTAATAATTATTATTTATTTTAATAATCTTAAAATGTAATAAAAAGTAAAACTTGTTTTCAGTAAAATTAGTGCTAAAAAACTTTGTTAATTATTAATAATTAATTCTTTATTAATTGGTAAATTGTAATATTAATGTTTTACATTTATTCTAAAATTCAAACTAATAAAGCCTTTTTGACCTGATTAATATCTTTAAGTATAACTTTCTCAGGTAGTATAAAATATCTGCAGTACTGTACCTTCCCTTCAAGGTACTGTAGCTTCAAGTGCACCAGTCATAGTGCAGAAAAGCTAGATTCCCCAGCTTGATTCAGGGCAGCACCTGGGCCAGAGATCTGTCACAGAACGAACAGAAATGCTGCAGCAGTCGATCCCCCAGGTTGTGTTTTTGACCGGGATTTCATTACCTGATCCAACACTATCCTCAAAGGCCTCTTTGTCCATCAGTGAAGGTTACACTACTCATTATTCTGGCAAGAATTAGGCTGCTCGCTCAACCCAGCGCGGGTTTGTTTTTAAACTCACTAAAAAAGTCTGTCGACACACATTCCAGCGTGTTGCTTAATGTCTCCATCCTAAGTCTCCAGGTTTAGTTTTTCCTTTCCATCACAGTATCTGTTCTCTTTAAGCGGCGGTGCTGGAGTACGCTGGGGCTTTTATCTTCGTAACTCAAGACTTAGGCGCACTCAGCAAAATGTGGACAAGCTAATCACTCTTTTCTCTAAGCCACTGAACAAGGATAAAGCAAGAAGAAAGTAAGGGCTCAAACTACCATCTCCATGCTCTCAATGCACATACTGTATATTAAAAATACATTCAAAGTAAAGGTGCTAAAAGAGTTCTTTGGAGTTTTATTAAGGACCATTTTTGATTCTCTAAAAATCTTTCAATTAATGGTTCTGCATGTCTACATTGACTGTAGTGTAAACACAGTGATGCTAAATAAATCTTGGGTCAGTTTTTTTGGAAGAAATCATTTAGAAATAAGCCCTACTTCTACTTCTAGTTCATCAGGGTGTTCTTTTAATGAAACATCTCTTCAGCAGTGAAACTCATGCATTTGGATGGCATTAACATGACTTCAGGGCGAGCTTTATGGTGGCCATAATTTATATTAACCTGGATATTATTGTTAATGTGCTTGAGAGCAAATAATTAATGTTTGTTACTCTTTTATTCTCACTATTAACTTTTAAACTTCTGTCAACTGTATTATTTCTGTGAATATTAATAAGTTATATAAGTTAAACAGCACTTATCATTACATCTTCAAGGAATTAAGTGTTACAGCCAGTAAGCAAAGACTTGTACCTTCAGCTGTGATCAAGACCTGCCTTTACTAAGCCTGCAAAATTTTGGTTTTTATTGATTTTAGCTTCATTTGCTTCTGGATAATGCTACTCCAGGTGCCATATTGAGTGATAGGTTTTCCATCCTGGCCAAGTAGATGGTTGAGTGACTCTTCAAAGGCATCCAAAGTTTGGTGATTTTGGATGGTTTCTGGTGGCGCTAGGAGACCAAATAACAGTGGCCAACATATTTCATTCACAAGATGACATCTGCCTTGAAAACAACAGTTTTGTTTCCAGATGGGACTAAAACTAACACAGACATGTTGGCTCTGGATGGAATTAAAATCACAGAGGAGCTCCTTTAAAAGAAGAAGTTACTCCTGATATCCCAAGTACTTTCAGCTCAATCCGAATAGGGCACAGATGCTTTTTTCCCTCAGCATTAAAATGTACTTTCAGTTCCATTAAATATCAGAAACCCAAGCCAGATGTAGCTTTACATAGGATTAGTAGAACCACTCCTGAAAAGTCAAATGAGGAAAAGAGACCAGGATGTCCAGGACGCAAATCTCCACAGAACCCAAAAATCCATTTCCCAGTCTACTTTAAGTACCTAACAAAGCAAACCCTGGAAGTACACACAAATGGTCCTCTTGGCTAGCACGCTTCCAGAACACTTCTTTTCCTGAATCTCAAGTGTGCCAGTTGGCTAAATGACTCCTTGACTTTCTTTGTCTAAGTGCTCTTAAGCAGGCTAAGAGATGCTCGTGGAGACTTCCTTCCCCTTAAACAATATATCAGTTCTTTTCATCCTCAAGAGCCTCTTTCTCTGAGACCACAATGACTGAGAAGACAGAACATGGACAGAGAAATCAGAAGTGAATTACAGACAGTGACTTTGATTGAAGTTGACACAGAGTATTGGAGTTCTTCTGAGCACTGAACCAGGACCAGCCTCTACTCCTCTCGTTTATCGCTCTCGTTACTCGGTGGATGGGAACAGTTCTTTTGTTGGAACTTGGACAGAAGTCCACATGGACACAGGAGCCGGATTGGAACAGTCTAGTGAGTGTCAGTGGGTGGTCCGTGGATCAGGAGGAGCTACGTCCTTTTGTGCAACAATGCCTGTGGTCACAAAGGCCACATGACTGTTGATTTTTCTTTGTGTTTTCATGATGATTTAATGACCAATTGTTTCAGGATCTATTCTGTTTTTAGTGCATTCACAGACGAATGCCCTTTCCAAAAAGGCACATTAGTGCTTTTCTCTCTGAGAGACATTCAGCTAATTGCAGTGCTCATAAATTGTAGTAGTAATTTCTAATTCAAATGTTTTTTTTTCTGCATTTTTAGTTTATACTTTTTGTACAATTGTAGTACAAATGAAAACAAAATATTGAACATGTGACAATTATTCTGTAAAAATGCTATTGCTGAATTAATTTTTCAATATTTAATTACCTTCAAATAATAAATGAACAAATAAAGACTATTCATCTTTTAATTTGCTCTTACACTTTAAAGAACACTTAAAAAAAAGAAATCACGTCAGCTTAAAATCATTTAACTCAGCATGTGGGTAAAGGAGAGCCCCACTGCTTTTAAGTTTATAAAGGTATGAATTAAGTTGCCTTAAAATTTTAAGCAGACCTTACCTTTCATTTTAACAAGATATTAAATAAAGACAACATAGGTCTATAGACAGTCTGTATATAACATATTTTACACATAATAAAAAAATCTTCAGCACAGACAACAAGCAATTGAAACAATATTATACTAAATATATAGTATACTAACACTATATCCTATAGATAAAAGAGAAAAAAAGGGGGCAGAGAGGAGGAAGAGGAAGAAGGCCGTGTAGAGACAGGCCAGAGAGAAAAGCCATAGCTGCGTATACTTGCACACACCAAGCATGACTCAATGCTCAAAAGCACATAGACATCCACACACCAGATGGACCTGTAACATCTTTAAATGCCATTTATGTATGGAAGATATATTCCCCATTTGATGTGATATCAGTCCATTTTGCCTGTCCCCTCACAATCAAATTATACCATTCTGAGATTGATGGTGCATAGGCCGATTTCTATTGCTGGATAATCAAGCTCCTACCCATAATAATGGCAGTTTGAATCTAGTCTGTATATGTAGGTGGAGTCTGGCATTTTAGGGTGGATGGGTCCCCGTGGTACAAATAAGTGAATGAGACTGTTAAAAGGGACCAACAATACCCTGAATACACTCATGAACTAGTGTCCAAATGTCTTTTTGAAACTCAAATTAAGGCAAAAGTTTGAGGAATTGAAGATAGAAAACTTTTCTATGATACAAGATTTCATGACCTATACTTCATTCTCAGTCTTACTTTTTATCAATATTTGCTATTGTGTTTAATAGTGAGGTCCTTACAGACTAGACCAAACTCCTTCTCTTGGAATGGGGAGAAAAAATGCTTAAAACTGATGGTCAAATTACAGTTTTAAAACATATAAAATCAAAAATTAAAATAAAAAATATCAGTGATTGTATTGCAACAGTTGTGTTGCGTTTGGCACAGTTATTCTAGCTACTGTGTTGAGCCAGCAAGCAATGATTGGTTGTTTTCCTTGAAAGACAGGACTTCATATTCCCACCAGTGACTAGTCTCTGCTTTATGCACTATAATTACTATTTTATCTATAATTACTATAAAATTGGTTATACTGAGTATTGTGTAATGTGTTAGTTTACAACATTAGCATGTATTTACTTTTTACCTATTCAGTCTTTGGAGGCCTGAATTAGATATTTTACCGCATTGGTATCCATAGCAGCCAATGATATGTGTGAAGTTGTGACCTCTCTTTTGTCTGCTCTCTGAGCTTGTGTTTCACTGCTGGCATACAGCATCTCTTTGTTTACTTTGGCGTATGCATCCAGCATAACAACACCATAGACAAAATGCCCCTCTGTGTCACATATATTTTTTTTCCACCTTGGTGCAGTCTTCAACTATTAAAACACAGCATTTATGTAATTAAAAACATTTTTGTGACATAAAGAAAGCTCTAAAAAAGAGGGAAGACACTCTGATGCAGTTTGCCCTAAGATGAGGAAGGATGTAATAGTTTTTTGCACATTCCCCAAAAAAAACAAAACAGGATTTTGCAGCTTTGAACTTGCATGCTTTGTCAGTAGTCAGTAGTTTCAAGTACTAAATTAGAGTCTGAGTTAACCTGCTGTTTGCCTTTCCCCTCAGAATTCAGCCACGCTAAAGCTACCAATAGCTTCCTTCCTTAAAATGGTAGTTTGGTCAATATATCAAATTTACACAATATGTGACACAATATGAACTTTAGTTTTGTACTGGAGCTATGAGGCTTCTTTTAGTGGGCAGGCTTCTAATTTGCCAGGTAAGCACCTAAACTTAAAAACAAAAAGTAAAAATGAGTCCCACATTTTGTTTAATTCTGCATTATTATATATTATTTTGTACTTTGCGTAGCGTTCTATGGTGTTACTTCTTTGCTGAAAAGCGCTCTTCACTGACAAATAAATAAGAAAAAGACGAGTCAGCATTAAAATAGACCAGCTATATGTGTTTGAAGAAGAGGTAGCCTATAATTCCCATCAATGAGGTGTAAAACTGAAAGTCATAGCTACATGCAAGGAAGACTATGGCAAACCTGCTGTCAATGTAGATTGGGTGGTGAAGGTGGCATCACCATTCTGGCAGCCATTGATGATGGATGGTGACATCACATAGTATCAGAAATCACATAACCTAGTCTATTAGAGATTACTTAACCTCTCAATGCAGTTTGAGGCAAGTGTGATGTCAGTATGTAGTTACACTCTTATACACAATGCTAATTGGTGATATATAAGCAATTTTTAGTTTCATTTTCATAGTTTCATTGCACCAAAGTCTTGGCTGATCTACATTTATGGTGAAGGGTATACATTTGTGTTTTTGTGCAGAAGTATCCATTCATATCCTATTATAATGCAGTAACAAGTTTGTTTGTAAAAGACTTGAACTTGACACCTTGTTTTCCTGTATATTTGTCTGATGGCAGATCTACTGACCCCTTTTCAGTCTGAAGGTGCTTAAAATTCACTCAGTCAAGGTGCCTCTGATGGAGAGAGTGGGCAATCACACAGCCTAATGCAACCATGCCTACTGTAGGTCATGTAGTTAGCAAATCATTTCAAGGCAGATTACCCAATGACATGGAGCAGGAGACCCAAGAATGTGCTGGTCAGCTGCCAGAAATCTCCCCATTTCTCACCTCTTGTGGAGGGATACAAGACAAACTTCAGCTTTCCCACCCTTACTTTACTCCAGTGAGTGGTGGGGGGTGGGTGTGAGGGTCTTCCTGTCTGGAACTGAAGCCCAGGGCTGATTCTCAACACAGGACAGATTTTTAAGGACACTTGCAGCTGCGGGTGATGTCATGGTCCTGTTGGTTAGGAGACAATTAAATTGGAATTATATTATCTAGATCCACTCCAGTGTTGCTGATAATGGCCCCTGGTTAACAGACATCTTAGGATTGGAATGCTGATCTGAGATCAACTTATGCCTTTAATGTAAAACTGGCTAGAACTACATATGACCTGATCCTAGACCAGTGTTCTCAGAGATGCTTGGATAATTTGTCAAAAAATGCTGTGGCCAGGAGGAGACGGATGCAGCGTAGTTATCCAAACCAAGCCTTTATGACAAGACTGGCTGTGAAACAAAACTTGACTGAACAAAAACAACTGAGACAAAACTTGACATGAAGATAAAACAGGGTAACATTACAGGTTGACATAACAATGACTGACAAGGACTGTGACACACAAGGAAGGCTAAATAGCAAACAATTAGGAAAGATAATGAGACGGCAGGGCTCATGCAATGACATGACGTAACTGGTTGTGGAGACATGATCAAGACACATGGAAAATGTAAACAAACAAGCATGTGGAGACAGAGTGGCATATGGGAAATGTAAACAAACATGGACAGAGGTGGGGCAAGGGACGAGGCAGTGGCAGGAGGGTTACATAATTATGGATCACTGCCTTTAAAATATATAATGCACATCAGAAGTTTGATCTATCTATCTGTCTATCTGTCTATCTATCTATCTATCTATCTTTTTAATCATACTGATGTTTTTTATTGGTTTACAATTTCTTAGCATGTTAAAAAACAGCTCTGAAGCTGCACTAACTCTTATAGTTTTGCCACTCATGAAACTTTTCAGCTGTTTGAACCACTTCTTGGGCCTAAACAACAGTAATGTGTGTGTTTTAACTGCAGTTTGGTAAAAAAAAAAAAAGAAGAGAAAACTGTCAAAAAAGAAAGACACTTTCATGTGAACATGAGCTTTGTGTTAATAAGAAATATGAACCAACAGTTGGTTTTATGTTAAATATTTTTTCATACACAATACAGACGTATCAATGAGAATTCCATTTTTCCAAATTTCAATAGGCAAGAATGTGTCATCAATTCCCTTTGATACATAATTAAAGGACTTTTCTACTTAATTGCATTTAATTTCATTTGAAGTTTTTCGCATGATCATTATCATAACTCTAGATCAGACAACACCCCAAAGGAGAGTCTGAAGCTGAGAGAAAATGATTGTTTTGAGAGACTTTTAGGTGGGCTGTACCATACGGTAACTGGGTTGGGAAATTTTCTAGGCTTTTAAGTGAATGAGTCTTGGAGCTAGGCTGGTGTTTGAGCTCTTATCTGTGTGGGAGATGGGAAGTGACACCTCTAAAGGTTTAGCTCCATTGACATTTGATTGATCATTTTTTATTTTTCTGTTCTGCCAAAATCTTTAATTGTAGTCTTTGCTTAACAAGCTCACATTTTTAGATTTCAAGCTTTGCTGTTTCCTTTCTATTTCTTACCAGTAATATAAGGATATGCAGAGTTTTTGTTTATCTGTGAGTAATGATCACATTTGGAGAAGACGGCTGCTAATAAAAGAGGTCAGACTGCAAAAGGAAATCTTATATATGAAAAATATTTTAGGTGAAGAGGAGCTAAAACCTGCCTCATCTGGCTGGGATTCTTAACACTGTCAAACCTTACAACTCCCTCGAAACACATTCAGAACCTGGTAATGCCTTGTCTATGTGACTGCATTTAAACATGTAACCAATATTTTACACTTATTTGTCTAACATGTCTCTGGAAATTAGAATCGA
Source organism: Crenuchus spilurus (assembly GCA_036984385.1). Taxonomy (NCBI): domain Eukaryota; kingdom Metazoa; phylum Chordata; class Actinopteri; order Characiformes; family Crenuchidae; genus Crenuchus; species Crenuchus spilurus. Next base: position 48,148 of record BRDA01051187.1, read on the forward strand.
ATGTGATTGGTATTTGGTGAGCAATATGCAAATTAGCTGCTAGTAATCTGTGCTGATTGTCGTTTTACTATTTTCTTTTCTTTTTTTTTTTTTACTTTTTTTGACATTTTAAAAGCAGAAACTGTTTAGAAATACAGTTGTTTACAGGCACACATGATGTTTAGAGTTAAATTTGATTAGAACACTACCTATTATTATTTTTGGCAAATAATTAAGTCAGCTTTGTTAGGGTTGTTGTTCTTTACACATGAAATAAGTTAATATATTAAGTTATGGATGTAGAATGGCAGATAAATGACAGAAATAGCTTCTGTTTTGTAATGACTTTCAAGACTTAATTGTCATACATAACAAAAAAGTTAAGTGAAAGTGACACATTGACCAATGTGCTTGCACATAGATGAATCTGACCTCATTTAACCCATCCAGGGGCGTAGCAGCAAATTCGGGGCCCTGTACACTCTCAATGACAGTGGGCCCCTATAAATGCCAGTAAACGAGGCACATGAGCAAAAAAAGGGGGTATTTATTTAAATAAAAAAGCATAAATAAGGTTTTAAGCTACAAACAGATCAGATTATGTTGATGTAGCTATTTACATGTTGATATATGCAGCAGAAATATTGCTGGTGGATCATTTATTAAGTCTCAGCACAGAGTTTCACTTTTAGCTCTGCTGTGTTAGTAGACAATAGGCTTTAGCACTGAACCAAAAGACTAACTTACTTTAAACTTAAGGTAAACAACTCGCATTTAGGCAGCAATTCATCACTCTCTCTCTCTCTCTCTCTCTCTCTCTCTCTCTCTCTCTCTCTCTCTCTCTCACTCTATCTGTCTGTCTCTCTCTCTCTCTCTGTCTTTCCCTCTGCTGCTCCAGCTGCACCAGAGCCACTGTTTGTTTCTGAAACTGGTTAAAGTTGATAACTAACGTTAGCGGCTCATAACTGTCTTTATACTTACAGACACAAGCAGCCTGGTTGGCAACTAACTAAACTAACGACGTCACGTGAGCCTCCAAAAATCAGCAGCAGCTGTCTGGAGTGGACTACTTTAACTTTAATTGGACTTTGCATAACAAGAAAACTAGGTTCACCTTTGGGAAAGAAAGCCGTCAATAGCTGTCTCCCCTCATTCTGCCTTCTTTCTTTTTCCTCCCTTTCTTTCTTCTTTCGAAATCCTTATTTCTGCTTTTTGGGCATGTTGTGTAGCACCCAGGTCATTCAATCTAGGCTCACTGACGTTACACTTGTCGCTAGTCGCTGTTGGGCGGACTAAACCATTTTGGGCCTCCAAGAGGGGGCCCCCAGAATGTCCAATATGTTGAGAGAACTGTGACTAAAGTTCATTCCCTCAGTTGATATTATCAATATATTTGAAATATGAATAAATAAATTATTTATTTATTTGAGGGCCCAATTCATTCGAAAAAAATAAAAATCTAGATTTTTATGGGTCCCGCTCCCTACTCGGGCCCTGGGTAGTCAGGTCCACTTTTCCCCTCACTACCACGCCCATGAACCCATCCATGTGTGAAACACACTCACACTAATGATCTAGGAGGCAGTAAGCTCACTTACTCAGAGCAGTGGACAACCTTATCTATGGTGCCCGGGGATCAGTTGGGGGTTAGGTGCCTCTCTCAAGGGCACTTCAGGAGATTGAACTGGCAACCTTCCAGGCATAAGGTTGATTGCTTAACTACAGACTGCACCAAAGTGATATTTTGGCAGATGAAAACATCTTAAATCTAGTCAATATAGTCAGTTGTGAGACTGTTACATATAATGGGAGAGTAAAATGATCTTCTGATAAAACAAGTTGCTTTCATTAATTAAAATAAGTAAGTGTGTCTTTATATATTGACTACATTTAAGAGGTTTTCACTTTCCAAGATGTAATTTTCACTGTAATGAGGAATATTATAATAATGTAGCTCTTTCATTTTAGTGTGTTTTTATCAATCATGGCTTTTTCTGCTTTAGAGAATTACAGTTGTAGAACATCCACACTGTATTTTTGGATTTTCCAAAGAACGCTCATGCTTTCTCTTCTTAGCTGAGATGTGTAAGAATTCTTGGGCAGAGGCATGACATACCAGTGAAGATTAAGAGAACCACACCTTCAGTGTTTATACCTCAGCCAGAAAGTTTTGCTTCCTATTTGACGTGTTCTTCTCCTGAACCATCAGGTCTTGGATTAAGCCAGATCTAATGGAGCACAAAGAGACTGGAGCAAACCATAGAGATAATGATAACTCTTTACTGGAGGGTGCTGTTAATACATTAACATTTCACAAGGCTTAATCCAATAGCCTTTATTACATAAAGGCTGGCTTTGCTGTCTTTGATCAGCATTGTCAAATGTAACTGTTATGACTGAGGTCACCTGATTAAGGCGTCACAAATATTTATGCAGGTTTATGTGAGTTGTCATGATGAGCTCATTAATTATTAATTAATTAATGGAAACTGTCTGAGATTATGGATAAGGTTGCACTATATATATATATATATATTTGTTAATTGACACAGATTCCTTAATTCAGCTAAAGGCTTAAAGAAACACAAGCATCAACGGTGACTGAATGTTGTGATTGGTTAGGTGCAGGGTTCTAAATTAACACCCGCCAACCCGCCAAATGTGGGTAAAAAAACATTTTGGCGGGTGTTAATAAAAACTTACTAGCCAATTTTGCCAGTGATGCAAGAGGTATTACATGCATGATACATAAGGCTCCATTCTCGGTCATTTATCCCCTGGCAGTACTTCCTACATTTCCCATGAACACTATATGCCTTAACGCTACGTCATGGCATTATACGCCCATTGGCTGCGCGCAGTTTGTAGTGAAAATAGCGCGAGAAACCATGGAAATGAATGCTAACACCAAAAACTTTTAACCTAAATGCGGCGGTGGTTGGGACTTGGACAGACTGGGGCACTTGAGGGGGAGAAGAGAAGCGAGAAGAGGAACGAGGCAGGTGATGATGAGGCCATTGATATATATAAGCCATTGATATATGACATGCTGATGGGGTGCGCTCACGCAGGCCTAACTTTGTGCGCAAACTGGCAGCAAAAAATGAGAGTAGCTCAGATTCTGATGACGCTTCTGAAGAAGCGTTCGATCGATCGATCAATCCCAAACCTGTTTGGACTTTCTGTGTATACTTTATGGTATATGTTGTGTTTTTCATGCTAACAATGTTAATAAAATGATCAAATGCATTCAGTGGCACTCATTTCTCTTATTTTTACCACATAAAATTTGGCTAGTGGAAATTCTGATTGGCCAGTAACTTTAGAGAGTTACCAGCCACATTAGCTGGTGATCAAAAAAGTTAATTTAGAACCCTGGTTAGAGGGCTTATTTGCATAATGCAGCCTTATGCCAACATCATGCTAACAGTTAATAACAATATATCCAGCAGCCATAAGTATAGATGCAGGTACCCACATGCACTGTATTACAGTGGAACCTCAGATTTCATCATTAATCTGTTCTAAAGTGCCTCATGATAACCGAAACCAACCATAACTGAAGCAATATTTCCCATAAGAAATAATGTAAATCCAGTTAATCTGTTCCAGACACTCCAAAATATTAACAAAAAATATATTTTATATAGAATAACTATAGTTTTACATACAGAACATAGTGAGAAATACAAAAGAGTAATGAAATGGATCAATGAACATTTAACATCACTCTTACAGGTTTACGCTCTGTTTTAGAGAGTGCTGGTGTGTTCCAGCCGGCAGCCTTTGTTTTGTACACCCGTTCTCAGGGTTCTCAGCTGCTATTTGTTTTCAAACCCATTTTCAGGCGGTAGTGCTGTGCTCCGTCCCTTTAGTGTGACGTGTTTTAGTTTGTTTTGAGCATTTTCAATGAGAAACAAAACCAGAGAAACAGCGAGAAACAAAGTCAGAATGAACGACGAATGCGTGGGTGGATGCTATGTTATCGCAAAATTAGCAACAAGTCACGTGAGACCACTGATGAAAACCCAGTGGTTGAAGGATAACTGGGACAAAATGTCCCCCAAAAAATCCACGATAACTGAATTGTATGATAACCAGGTAAAACAATGACCAAGGTTTCACTGTACCCTGATGTTCTCACAGTAATAAATGTGATTGGTTAAAGGGCTCATTTGCCTAATACAGTTACTACAATGGTACTAAAAGATTATGTGATTAACAAACAACATAGTGTGCAGCCGTGTGCATTGATACACACACACACACACACACACACACACACACACACAGGCATATACACACACGTGCACCTACTGTATACCAGGAACTACTCAAATGGAGACAGATACATGCTAATAGTGGGAGTCATTTGGTTTGAGTGAAGTTTATGGAATGTGACATTTGATGGTATGTATTTTGCCCAAGAGGCACAGAATATTCAGGGGACTAAGTGTTCATTTGTGCTTTTGTGGCTTCAGCACAAGAAGGAAGGAATGCATATCTTGGGGGATTTGTTGCATTATAAGTTATTATAGTGCCACCTTAAAAAAATGAGTGTCATGAAAAATTTGTTTTGTTTTCATCATTTAATTTTAAAAAAGAAATCTGTCATATATTTTATATTTATTATACGCAAAGTTTTAAGCTTTTGTTGATAATTCTGTCTTATAGGTTGTGCAAATCAGAAATGCAGAATCTCACATTATTAGAATAATTAATTTGGAGTTTGAGGAAATTACCATTCAAACAGTATCAACATTAAAACAAAGAAAGACTTGAAATATGTCACTTTGCATGTAGTGAATATAAAATATATCTGCTGCTTCTAATTCAGTTATTCACTGTATTTTTGGAGATGCAGTGGTACTTACTGAGACACCATTATCAGCCTCTGTGTTTTCTTCCTCTCATATTCAAATATGCTTTTGTGAATTATGTACAATATTTACTTTCCATTTACTTTGATTAGAAACCCCTACCTTGTTTTTACACCTTGTTGTTGTACAGTTACCCCAGTTTTTCCATATTTCCATTTCTTTTAGTCATTCTTTAGCCCTTCATCGATAACCACAGAACCACTATTGGCCTTCATGTTTTTGCTGTTTCACAGCTGGTTTGAGAATAATCCACCACTGAAATAGCATCTGTTCAGAAGTTGTCCTCTGGGGGTTTGTTTCTGCTGATGGATGGGGTACAGGAGGCCTGATTAATTGAGCAGATGGACTACAGTCACTAACTGTAAACCTGCAAAAGTAGGTGTTTATGATAAAATGTCCAGTAGATGTACTGTAAATCATAAACCGGCAACTCTGTGTATTGTATCTAATGCAAAATATGTCCCCCTTTGATCACTGTGCTTCATTTGGGCTACCAAAAACCAAAAGACACACATCAGAAATTCCCTTGTAAGCCCCAAATGCGCTTCAGTGGATTAAGTTTCTGAGCATGACGCAGCCTGTTGGCCCTGCTCAAGGTAAACCCTGGAGTACTCCACGTGAGAACAATCTAAAGAATATAAGAGAAGGATTTTTTAGGATTTGATAGTTGGCCCAGTGCCCGGCATGCCTTCCTAATCATTTGAAGAACAGATGCTCTTCTTGAAGCTTTACGTAGTGGAGCACTGAGGCCTGATGTTTTCTAGTGAAGCAGACAGGCATCAGGAGAATGACTGTATCAGGTGTGGACAGGTTGATGATAACGCATGGAGGGAATGAGGCCCAAGCAATTTGCAAAGGACATGATTACATCATGTGACAGCTGCCAGGTGTTTTCTCATTGCTGGTATCTCTTTGTTCTGTCCTGTAGCGGTCTGCAGCTATGGTGTCTGTTTTAATGGAGGCCGGTGCAGAGAAGGATCCTCACAGCTCTGTGACTGCCCTGGTGGCTTCAATGGACCCAGCTGTCAGTATGGTGAGTATGATGTATTAAACATACACACCACAAATGTGAGCAAAGCATGTATTAACAGAGTAGTGAATTATAGACAATAAAAGCAAGGCAACATGCTTTGTGACAAAAGTCAGTGCCCAGTTTATTGCCCACAATATTTTGAGTGGAAACACAATTGGCCTGGATTTAGTTATATGTGTCTATGTGGTGTTGGAGGAAATCATGTCGATTTGGAAAGGAAAGTTCTTCCTTTGAACTTTTGTGGAAGGATGGGCGAATAATTTATCTTCAGTAAAAACTTTCATTAGCTCCTGCATTTGGATCAGACAAGGCTATACAATGTATCTGCACAGTATCTTGGCACATCCTTCCTTGTGTTGATGTAGCTGGCGTGGACTTCACTTCCTATTGAGTGAATCTGAGTTTCCTCCTGTCTGGCCGTGGTCTTCTGTTGCCAAGTGGTTGAAAGCTAAGAATTTTATCTCCTGCAAATGTGGCACAGAAGCCAGTTCAGCAGCATGCTAGTAATGGAGGATGTTGTTGCTTTTGTGATATCCACACACGACAGGAAATTCCTGACAGACAACCCTCCCCCAGAATACTCGCTCCGTTCAGCCACTTGTCTTAGGCTGTTATGCCTTATAGACATCTGTCCCTTTGCAAAAACGAATAACAAAAACATTTAAACATCAATGTGATGTAAATAAAGATACAGTTCGAATGATTGTGTAATAACTCTAACTATTAGTAAGTCAGTTTTGCAAAGGTTACCTCTTATCATCAGATTAGCAGAGAGAACATATAGATGACACATATCTGCACTCTGTATATACTATGTGTTGTGCATCACAGTGTAGTTTCACTTTTGCAGCTTATTGATTTAATTTGAAGGGTATTATTTCAGCAAACTGTAGTGACTTAATCATTAGTGTGATTTCCTTCCACATATATAACAATAAACCAGATGGTTGGTTGCTATTTTGAAATAGCTAATGCAGCTGTTTTTGGCCTTCACAGTTCAGCTACTTGGTAGGTTGGTAGCAATTAAGAACCATTATAAAATTCACAATATTTGTGTATTGTCACCCTGTCCTGGGCTTAGTTGAGTAGTGTAATGCCCTGCCCTGCGTCCAGTGAAGGGGTAGGGGACTAACCGCTACCCTGATAGGGATTAAGTGGGTGTGACAATGGATGGATGGACAATATTTGTGTCCTGTGAGCTTTTGTGATTTCTGCAAAAATATATGCTGTGTTGTGCTGATGAAACACAGATTTTGGTTTCGGGTCAACTGTTGTATGTTGATGTGCTTGACAGAGGCGTAGCATCAATTCTGGGCCGTATGCACACACAGTACCCAACTTAATATTTAAAGGAAAATAAAGTTCCAGACTCCTCAAGGGACCTCCCCCCATTTGGGGCACTGGTAACTCAGTCCCACTTTTCACCTCACTATGATGCCCCTGGTGCTCGATGCAGTCCTCCAGATGGACGGTCATTTCCAGTTGAGAGTACGCTGTGTGTGATTGGCTGCCAGTTCTCGCCGGTGTGTTGATTGTAAAGCGTCCTTGGATATAGAAAGTTATATAACGTTCATTCATTCATAACACTAATGGAAGACTGATATAATGACCTTTATCCACCACTTATATTAAATTTACCACTTAAAGTGGGTACAAAATATTGTCTTATTGCATGTTCATATGACAGGTACACTGTTCAACAGTCATCCCTCTCTCTGACTGATCTTTCTTATGGTGCTAAGCAAAAATGTGTTCACCCCTGGTTAAAGCCTATGTTCTGTTGTTTTTCTAAGTGAAAACAAGTTAACCACTTTTCTGCAGAGAAGAAACTTCTGCACATTGTAATACATAGTTTTTATTTGCTGAATGTAACATTTTGGAGAACATAAAACGTGCAATAGTTTTGCTACATAAAATGTTACATGTGTTAAATTCAGTCCATACAGAAATGCTGTAGATGACATGTGATCAGGAGAATTTAGACTGTATACATTTAGCATGTTTGCACTATACAACAGTGTGTAAAGGTAATTTAGCTGCACTTTAACTGTGTATGCTGTCTGTCCTAGAAGGGAGTGAGTGGATTACTATGAAGACAAACACTAAAGTAGGTGTTGAGAGTGCAGCCCTGCGGTCGTCATGTTTGATGTGTGAGGGACTTCCTGTGCTGGCAGGGTATCTGAGGGGCTCCTATGGAGTCAAGGACAGAGAGAGACAGCTTTATGAAACTGGATGATGATAATGATAAAAGTGGAAGAGACCTGATCAGTACTAAAATTTAGGATTTATAAAGACTCCAAAATTCAAATAGTTCAGCAAAACATCATATTTACGCAGTTTCCTTTACAGCAAATGTAGTTAAATGCCAAGTGAAGTTGATCAATTAGCTCTGCATCTAGCACTACAAAGCTAATGCTGCTTAGAAGTCATTAAAACTCCTGCTAACTGCCTACCTAAAGTCAGCACATTTGACTTAAACTCTATTGTGTTGTTAGAGAATCTCAGAGACTTGTATACTAGTGCAGCTCCAAAATTTTAATATGCTGAAAAAGTTTGTGTTCATAATTTAATTTACAAAAGGTAAACTGTCATACACAGTAAATCTGCCAGTGTTAAATCAACACTATTAGAGTTAAATTAACACTGAGGGTGTCAAAATGTAACACTCTCAGTGTTAATTTAACTCTAATAGTGTTGATTTAACACTGGCAGATTTACTGTGTACATTTTATATTCATTATAAATGTTTTAATGTTGATAATCTTTACATAGTAATTTACTAAAACTCCAAATTAAATATTCTAATAATTTGAGATTACTTATAAGATTACTAAATAAGATGAGTGTTACTTATGCAAAAAAAAAATCACAAGCACAAATCAGACTTGAAGATAGCAGCTACTACTGTTTTGAACTACGTTATAAAGCTATAAAGGGGAAGAAGTGATCTGCATTTCAAAGACATTGTCAGAAATGACTCCCTGTACTATGAGTAAATGGTTAACTTGCCAAGAACCCTGCCCTCTTCCTTCTTGAGTCTTTTATATGAACTTAAAGGCACTAAAGCTTAAATTAAGACCAGTCGCAGGTCCGGCATGTGGTCGGCCCCCTGCCTCTTACATGTCCATCCATGCATTTGAAGTTGTAAAGAAAACGTCAGCTCCACATGACTTTTCTCTACTATGTCAAGACCTGCTGCCATTGTCTAGCCTTTTGACTGATAGCAGGTCTAAATGGTGATGGCCTTTGCATAAGCACTTGCCCTCTAACCTTTGGGAAGTAATTAGCTTATGAATAGTCTGCTGAGTGGCTTATGACTGACATCATTTGGTTCACCTCCATCTGACCGTGGAGCATGATTGGCTTAGTATTACCACTGGTATTCTCTCATTGGTTGTAGAGGCTTTTAACACAGGATGTTTAGGACTCAGATTATCATTGTTTTTGTTCTGTAGAGCAGTAGGTAGCCCAGGCTTGGACCATCCAATGAAAAGACATGAAATGACTCATACTATTAGCAACAATAGAGTCAAGTGAGGTAAAGGCCTTTTAGGAAGACAAAGAAAGCACATGTGCATTGTTCTTGATTCAGATCATGATGGAAAACAAAAATCTAGCTGGATTATTTGAAATAAATGTCACTTTTAGAATCATAGAAAACTGTAGTTGCAGAACTACTCAAACTATTATAATTAGCCACTCACACTATTATACTTTCTGCCATTATGTCATGTTCTGTCATCTCACAACACCGTCATTATTCAATCTTTTGCTTCTTTTATAGAAGCCATATCGCCCCTGCATTCATTATAGACTATTACAAAGGAATGGAAGGATCACATGCATCTTCCAAACTTTTATTGATTAAAGGTGATATATACATCATTTTAAACATTAGTTTAGTAGCAAGCAACTAATTTTACTGTAAAGATGTAGAGGAGTAAAGGTGTCCTGAGCTGAGAATGAAGTCACACACCCTCTGTGTGTGTTGTTCTCTGCTCTATGTTTTCATAACCGGTCCGGCTGTGCGTGAATGTTGGAAACACTGGCCCACCCCACATTTCGCTGGGCTTTGCAATTCTCTGCTGAGAACAGAAACAAAAAGGAGGCGTGGCTGAAGTGAAGGGTGTGGTCTGAGGATCTGGTGCTCTAGTGTCACATATAGTGGCAGAATGGATCATAGACAGAACCTTTAGTTCGGAGTTCCCCCGTCACCACACGTTTGCTTGACACATGTTACACATTAAGGTTTTTAATAAAATAGTTGAGGATCTATTGACATAGGAATGTACACAGTAAATCTGCCAGTGTTAAATCAACACTATTGGAGTTAAATTAACACTGGGAGTGTTACATTTTGACACCCTCAGTGTTAATTTAACTCTAATAGTGTTGATTTAACACTGACGTATTTACTGTGTATGAAGTCTAATGACAACAGAGAAGGTAGCATGAACAGCAGTCACTCCATAGTCCTATATTCAGTGATGAATGTTGTTTTTTTAACCACAGATCCATCTTTTTAAGCATCAGCTGAACTGTACTAAAGGGTCCCATACATCATATCGGCTCTGTGATGTCCAGTAATGTTTCCCTCATTCCTGCTCTCATTAGAGTTGTATGGTTTGTGTGTCTCTGTGAAAAAAGACTGATTTTGTGTTCACAACTTAGATATTTCTGATTTCTCAGTACTCAGCTACATGCATTGTTTAAGGGGGTAGGCGGATACATGTGTTAGTAGACAATTCTTTGTGAGTTTAGACCACAATGTGGACTGAGCTTGTGGCAGAGGTGGAGAACTCTGATGAGCTTGGGCAGGAGTACTCATCAGCTTTGTTGTGCAATAGGAAGCCAGACCCCCCATCGCTTGGTATTTGGAAGCAGTCCTATAAGAGAGGGAGGAGAAAGGATGGTGGTGGGGTGTGAAGATTTTGTCATGGAAAGCTGAAGGGAGAGTGGAGATTTTATAGGCCAGGGAATAAAAGGAGGAAGAGTTTCAGGTGTCTTTCTCCCAGACTTGAGTTTTTTCAGGCAACTCTGATGACAAACTAAACTCCAATTCATCCTAAAGTTATTAGATGGAGGTCCATCACTCAAGAGAATGCAGTGAGGTTGCTGGGTAGCTGTATAAGCCTGTATGGCAATAGTCATGGTGACCTTAGGCTCATGTGATGCTGCTCTAGATGGTTCTTTTTATTTTCAATGTTTTTTTATGGCACTGTGCTTGTGTATAATTGAATATGTACACATTTGAAAGTATTCACTAATTATTATGTGTTTCATGATACTTTGGATATATACAGTAGTCTTGTACAAATTTTTGTGCAACCTATTCAAATGACATACTGATTTTTTAAAATAAGAAACATGTAAGTTCATCTCTGCAGGAAGTATATTCTACACATTTTAGTGCACAGTAGTCGCGTTTCCATTGACTATGAAATATCGCAAATTAGAATTGTGAATAAAAATGTGCTTAATGGAAACACGACAATTTCGAAAAAACTCAAGTTTTTTGATAAAAGTCTTTTGCGCTAAGATGAGGTGGTTTTTCAGTTGTATCGAAATTGGTTTATATTGCAAAAGTGTAATGGAAACACTCGAACAGACTTTTTTCGAATTAAGGGAGTCACGTGATCAACAACCGGACGTTTCTATTGGCAAAAAAGATGACGAAGAAGACGACAACAACAACAGAAAGTGCGAGGAGGAAGATGACGCGGCATATTTGGAATAACGAGGAGAATCCTTGGACAATTTGCAGCTCCACTTGAGATCTCACAGCATCACAAAGTTCATTAAAAGTTGAGTGTGTCATTCTAAAATGTTGAATCCACAGCTCTTCTGTAAAATCATTGACTACAGTTTCCCAAAAACGCCGCATACGTAGCCGCTCCCAAGTATTAGGGGCTTGTCGCTCCAAAGCCTCGATAAGTCGCCGTCTCCTCTGATGGCTGATGATGAGCACTAGTGCCGTGGTAGCAGTATGTATAAAGCTGACGTATGTGTTTACATCCACTGCCGCCATGTTTGTAATGACTTATCGCGAGAACAAACATATTCACATGTGATTTTATAAAAGTATTTCACATTTAATGGAAACACCGCAATTGTGAAACTTGTTTTGTCGAATATTTTTTCAACTAAACAGAATATCGATAATGTTTTGTGCAAAACTGCAATGAAAATGCGACTAATTTCTTTTTATCTTCTGAATTTAAGAAATTGGCAAAAATAAAATCACATAATATTTAATGAGCTATAACTTTTGCATTAAATTCAATAAATAAAGAGTAAATATGCATTCGCCCTATTCACAAATCCCAGAATGCACCGCGCAACCGGCAACATCCGGTTTACCATTTTCTCTTGTTTGTCTATGTCAGCTACGCTACATAAACTGTTTACAACTTTATTTGGTAAGTAAATACTTACGTGATATCTACTAGCTTTTGTAACTATATGCAGATAATATGTCTTTAGATATTAAACATCATATCTTGTTGTGTCAACTTGTATTTTCAATTTATGCAGTGGGTTTTTAGTGTAAACACGTTGTTACAAGCTATCGTGTTGCAT
>BRDA01051187.1:60628-73715 GCA_036984385.1 Crenuchus spilurus
TAGAACACCAAAAATTCTTAGTACACACGTGATTTAGTAAATACAACTCTATTTAGACGGAGACTATGTTGTCGAAACTCTGTTTAGACTGTGTGATAATAATAGTTTGATAGTTTGTGTAATAATAGAAAGTTTTCAAAGTATTAGATGAGTGGTGATTTTTTCTTTTTCTGAACTTGAAGTTTAGAGACTCGTCTTTTTTACACTGGCATGTCGACGGTCTCTGAAAAAAGAAAACGACTACAGAGGTTTGTCGATTGTGAATAGGGCGAATTACAATTTGCAGACAATGGGTTCACTTAAAATTTTCACTTTGAACATTAATGCATACGGGGAATTCACACATTTGCACAGGACTGTACAGTACTGTGTATGTGATAATGTCCCCAGAGAATCATGGTTAATCTCTGAAAAATCTTTTATACAAACTTTTCAGTCCATTAATGTGATGCTGAGTATCATACAGCTGTTTGGAGACATCAGCAAAAGAAAAAAGTCTCTGGCAGCTGTACGGTCACATTTTTTCTGCTCAGAGATTTGAAGTTCAAGTCTTTTTCTTTTTTAGTGGTGAGTAGATTATGAAACTTTTGAAAGATAATAATGTGTTTGATAGTTTGATAATAATAGTGTGTCAGATTTGTCTCAAAGCTGTTGTATCAGAGGCAGATTTATCTCAACATAAATGATTTAGTGCACACATGATTCTTAAAAACCACAAGATTATAATTTTGGCAGAGGGGAAAAACCTCTTAATAGAGAACGACTTGCAATCCATAAATATTAAGCCATACTCTCTCAGCTGGGATGTCATGCTGAAATTCCTAGATAATACACTGTTGTTACTGGTTGTTACTGCATTCCTGTCCAGTGTACTTACCCATAATGGCGTACCATGTGGCAGCAGGTGATGACATCTAACATATTCATGTGGTTTTAGCACGTAATGAAGTCAAGATAGAAGGACAGAGTTGGCACGCCATGAAGGATCTCTTGCTGAGTTTGTGCTCTCGGCTAAAGCCATATCATATTCCCCTGTGGCTTACAGTCAGCCGATTCCCCTTGTACTCTCTATTTGACTTATCATCACTAAGCAAGTGGTACCCTATGAGAGAAGAGGTTGTTCATAGTTTTCTGAAGCATTTTAATCCAATTCAACATCTGGGATTTGTAAGATACCAGTGTCTACTGCAAAGAAAAAAGGCATTGGATCAGAGTTTAATATGCATGTAAGAACTTCTAAAGCTGAAGATGTCAAGTGTAGACCTGCAAACCTGTCTAACTAACAAGCGTATAGCCATCATTTTACATTTGTGAAAACTGCAGGCCTACAACACTGAACATCTGGCCCAAACTGTACCACATTGTTAGATCTTAATTAGTGTAGTCTAGTGGGTAACAGTGCTGCCTCACACATGGCAGGCTGGCATTGAAATCCCAGCCAGGGCAACCACACAAAAATACAAATGCATCTCAGATATTCTGAATATTCACAGTATTGAATTCATAATTCAAATGAAGAAAGTACATTTAAAATTAAACATTTCAAGCCTTTTTTGTTTTAAAGTTGATCCGTTTGATTTATAGCTCCTGAAAATCAGAAATCCAGAATATCTAGTTTGAGTAAATTACTATTCAAACAGTATTATCATTACATCACAAAGGCTTAAAATGTCATGTTTACATGTAATGAATATAAAATACAGTACCAGTCAAAAGTTTGAACACATCTTCTGGACATTCAGTGTTTTTTTATTGTTCAAAAATTGTCTGCATTGTAAATTAATACTAAAGTCATCCAAACAATGAAGAAATACATCTGTGATTATTTTACATATTTACATAGAATTATTTACATTCTTCACAGTAGGCACCTCTTGCTTAGATGCAGCTTTCTTGGCATTTTCTCAGTCAGCTTTATGAGGTAGTCACCTGGAATGGCTTTCAGTTAACAGCTGTGTCTTGTCAAGAGTTCATGACTTGCATTTCTTGCCTCTTAATGTGTTTGAGACATCAGTTGTGTGTGTACTTTGAAGTAAAATCTAAAACATGTTTTTGTTTGTTTAACACTTTTAAGTTTACTACATGATTCATTATGTGTTCCTTCATAATCTGGATGACTTCAGTATTCATTTACATGGAAAAAAATGTAGGAAAAAAAGTAAAAAAAAGAAAAATTCAATGAGAAGGTGTCCAAACTTTTGACAGGCACTGTAAATGACAGTTTATCTTTTTGAATTATGAACACAAATGAACTTTTTCCACAATATTCTCATTTTTGTTGACTAGTATACCAATAAGAGTCCTTGATCAAGACACCAAACATCTGCATTTGCCTAAAAAAACCCTGAAATTGTAAGTCTTATCTCTAGATAAGAGCATTGACCAGATGTTATAAATATAAATGTAGTTAAACTCGTCAGTTTGTTTTAGAACATAGTACAACTTTTAAAAATATAAAAATTATAAAAAGAAGAAAATAATTTCCCCCAATCATCTTATAGAAGTAATTTGCTGATCTTGCAAAAGAGAATGAATCTGCTTCAACACGGCTGAGATCATCCTGCTGATTGGACATAGCTGTCAAAATAGAACAATTTTGGAACATGATATTTTGAGGAAAAAAAGAGCAGCCACATAGAGGTACATACTGTATACAGTTGATGTGTTTATGTTCCTGTAGAATTTAGTGGAAGATCTTTTAGTGGTTCTTCAGACTGTCACACTGACCAAACCCTTAAAATGCTTCCAGGAACCTTTTTATGGATTCTATTTTGAGGAACCTGTTTCTAAGAAGCTACTTTCCTTAAAAACCTTAAATCACAGAGAAACACTGTCTTAAAATTGGGTTCCTGGAGGAACCTGTCTTTAAAACGCTACTAAAACCTCAAACACAAGTGCTAAAAAGGTTCTTGGAGACATTTTAAAGGCCCTTTCTATTGTTACAGATTGGAGAACCATGAAACCCTTCCAGCAACTTTCTACGGTCAAGAACCTCCAAAGGTTCCTAGTACATTGTGTGTACATGCACACACAAAACCTCCATTTAAGGGTCAAAAAGTTGTAGCTCCTTCGTTTAAGGAAATTGATTTCAGGAGCATGAATATATGCGCTAAGCTGGAGGTCATGAAAGTGCCAAGCTACTTAATAGACTCAGGAGCCTTTTTTTAGTAACTGGACAATGTTATTTTACCTCAGTAACATGTGCTTGAGAGTGTGCCAGGCATGCTGTCCAAAGAGCTTTCACTACCTCCCCTTTCTATAATTGTATTTGTATAGTTTTGGCATTATTTTAAGCTGGTCTTAGTTTCATTCTTACTTTCTGCAGAAAGGTCTTGTTTGTGTTATGACGCATTGCAAATCCAAGCTAGGTATTAAGCTAAGCAGTGTTAGCATTCACTGGTTCCACAAGAAATACCAAAGAGAACACAGACATTGTTTTTATGTTTCACTTAATATAGATGTAAACACTCTTGAAATAAAGCTTTCTGCACTTTAACCTTCAATTCTTTGTTTTCAAGTCTAATTTACGTCTAGCAATACTATTCACTGACTCCAGTGAGCCCTCTTTGGTCCAGTGGACGCTGGGTCAGATAGCAGCACAAAAAGCAGTCAGTAGTGCCCTTTATTAGGCTGCTGGCACTGCAGTCATTTAGACTCTTTTGAGTGAGTACAATCATTTCAATTCAGTTTGTCACTATGAACAATTTTGCACTGCACGCACTGGATACAATCAAATAAATAACAGTAAGTTATAACATACAGACGTCTTCTGTTGCTTTTGATTTTGTTTAGAATGGGAGCTGCAAGGCTGCCTTAGTAAATAAACACTAGAACTCAGTAGTCACCTAAATTAAACCAATATTTCCATCAAAATGTATCACTGAAACTTTTCTCACCCCTCTCAAACCACGAGCATATCTTAAATAAGGTTTTGTTGATGTGGCTTAACACACAATATGTTACTGTGAGCTATTAAAGAGAAGAAAAACTCACTATTTAAAAAGGTGAGTGATACTGTGCCCTTTACAGTGTGAGCCCTTAATTAAGATCTGTTTTTTCATGAAAACGATGTGCGATATTTGGGTGACTATTGAGTTTTAGTATATGTTAGCAATTTTATTATCTTTAAGTCTAAGTTAAAGAAGCTACATTTTCACTCAAGGCATGTCCTGACTGATTGTTTACATATGGGGTAAATGGAACATTTTGTAAATTAGTTTTTTAGCTTAACCAACAGAACAGTTGCATTTGCTGCACTGACCTTCCTCTTTATAGCAGAACTGAAGATTGGAGGCAAGTTTTCAGATGGTAGATTTATTATTAAACAGATTAAGAGTACGGTATTAGCATTTGAATTGTTTTATTATTATGATTGTTGTTATCAGTATTATAAAGTTTCACAGGCTATTCATATTAGCAAACAGGCTAAAACCCTTTGTGAACTATATGTAAAAGTAGCGCTTTCTCAGACTGACTTCTGCAGTTTTCTGAAGAGCTATTATAAGAAAATGGACACAGTAGTTCATCCACTTGCCATTTTGACCTCAACTGAACCATTTTTAGATGGACATGGTGTGCTGCGTAACCTCAGAGCTTCCCAAAGGAGACCTTTGTCCAAAAGCTGTGAACTGCCCCTTTGTAAATTTGAGCTAATCTCATTCAAGAGTATTTTCTCTCTCTTCTTAATGCACCCAATCCAGTTTGACCCTGTCACTCAACACTGTGTCCTTTCCTGACTTTGCCAAAAATGGCCTTTGGTGGACAGAGGTCAGAAATCTGCTGAAGCGGCCATTTCAGAAGATCAGAAGATGAGAGCATTTAATACATTTGCTTTGAGGTCTTGTGCTATTGAATGCAGTAGTGTTGAAGCTGTGCTCGAGGTTTGCTGCTATGACCTGGGTGATTATGTGGATCGTTTGTTCAGTGGGTTCAGGTCAGCAGTGTCAACATGTGAAGGCCCATGTGAGGCCTTAAATTTAGCACTTTTTAGAAAACCTTCACAACCTCTATAGGCTAGCAGCATGCCAGAAGAATAGTATAGCATCATTTCATTAAAGTGCTGTCAAAACTGAAGTCAATGATCAAATACACGATGTACACTAGATATAAACAAAGGGTATTGATACACTGACTCAATCATGGCTTTTTCTGAAATCAGTGGTACTAAAAACACTATAACAACAGTGTTAGTGAGGTCAGGATGTTGAATTAGCACCACCGCCACGTCATCCACAACTCATCCTAAAAGTACAGGATGGAGCGCCATCATTCCAGACGACACAGTTCCACTGCTCCACAACTCATTGCAGGGGGTCTTTATGATTGTTACACTTATATAGCGCCTTTCTCAAACCCAAGGATGCTTTACAATCAACACACTCCATTTACACACACTCAACCACACACACCCGAGAAAAGCAGAAGCCAAACCATATCTGGGCTTACACATACACATTCATTCACACACACCAGGGTCATTTAGAGTAGCCAATTCACCTGATCTGATGTTTATGGACTGTGGGAGGAAACCCACGCAGACACGGGGAGAACATAGAAACAGATGGGGACTTGAACCTCAAGACCTCAGCGCTGAGAGGCAAATGTGCCAAACACTAAGCCATTGTGTTGCCCCAGTTTATATCCCTCTCGCCCCATTAGGCATGGTGGGCATCAGTTCATGTTTATCTGCTCCAGAGAGTCTTATTCTGTTGGCAGTACTTCTCCACAGGGACTAGACAAGCTCTGTGTGAGCATTTGTACATCTGTGTCAGCAATGAATCCAACTTAGAGTAGCGGAAAACAACCATTAGAAGGGAAGTGTAGTTTTTGACACCATGGCATATTAATATCTGTACAAATCCAAAGACTAAAACAAGAATAAATACATTAACTAAAGTTAGCTTGATTGTTCTTTTTTCTAAGATTCATTTCTGCTAATACTTTTGAAAGTTCCTCTGTTTGACTTATTATACAGCCCTGCATAATGTTCTTAAAGTGGCTCCAGTTTCTTCCAGGCCTGCAGTGATGATCCAAACCTCTGCTGGTTTGGAGAGAGTTGTGCTACTTGCCTTAGAAAACCAGGAATGACTGGATTCGATAGCGAATCCTTGGGAGCTCCTTGTACACATTCAATCAAACATTTTAAGCCACACATTACTGACAGAAATGTACGGCTGTGATGAAACATGCTACCGTTCACTGTGATCATGTCATTGTGCACTTACCACTGAGCTGGTTTCATAAAAGGTCCTTTTGAGACTTTATGGTGCTGTATCTGAGGGTATTCATGATAAATGGATGACAGCACCTTTCCTTAGAACTGTGCAGGGATATCCTGGAATATCTGAGTCTTTATCTCTCCAGCTGGCCTGAAGCCCACACATTCTGTCATTTCTTGGTCCTGTTTCCAAGCTGCTCTCAATAACATTTGCCGTTATACTCACAACAGATCAGATCAGATGAGCGTGACAACTGAGGTGAGCCAGGAATGAGTGACCAGTTTTTGGACAGAGACAGTGATGAAGAAATGAACTTAGACAAGTGTTAGATTTACTGCTTTATGATAATGTTAATTATGCAAACTGACAGATTTGGTAAAAGATTTCCAGATTTTGAGTAATGTGTAATATACAGATTCAGTATTTCTTACTGGGGCGGCACGGTGGCTTAGTGGCTTAGTGGTTAGCACGTTTGCCTCTCAGCGCTGAGGTCTTGGGTTCAAGTTCTCATCTGAGCGGAGTTTCCATGTTCTCCCCGTGTCTGCGTGGGTTTCCTCCGGGGGTCTCCAGTTTCCTCCTGTCAGGGTGTGTGTGTGTGTGTTTGTGTGTGTGTGTGTCACCCAGCAGTTGGGCAGAGGAGGATGGGTCCCCCATGTGAGTCTGGTTCCTCCCAAGGTTTCTTCCTCCAGCTCTGAGGGAGTTTTTCCTTGCCACTGTCGCCGTTGGCTTGCTCACCGGGGATTAGGGATTAATGATTTGATGTCTGTTATTACTAACCCTGTAAAGCTGCTTTGTGACATCAGTTGTAAAAAGCGCCTTATAAATAAATTTGATTTGATTTGATTTTAATGGACTAGCGCCCTGTCTTGGGTTTAGTTGAATAGTGTAATGCCCTGCCCTGTGCCTAGTGAGGGGGTAGGGGACTAACCGCAACCCTGATAAGTGTGTTGTGGGTGTGATAATGGATGGATGGTGTACTTCTTACCTTGGTTTGTGTTTGGACCTTACATTGTAAATGCTAACGCGACCTCAGCTGAATCATAATTGTAACTTAATGTTGATATTTTACATCAGTTATTACATAATTACTGAGACATTAGCCTACATATGAAGAGTTTGTTTGGTAATAGAGAGAACCTCCAAAATGACACCTTTACAGCAGAAGGGAAAAAAAGCTTTTAACCACTTGGTGGAACCAGACGTTTTGGGCCAATTCTGTTGAGTCAGGTCCTCATAAAATGTACACATTTTAAAAAGTCAGAAACTGAAAAACTGACTTTTTTTAAACATTTTTATGAATGAATATATAACTTATAGCCTGCCTTAATAGTTGAATGCAGACATATGCACAGATTGACAAGAGAGCAACTTGAATAGACTCCGATTGGCTCAGCAGGCTAAGGCGCTATCACTATGATCTGAGGATCGCAAGTTTGAATCCATGCTGCTTGCCATCGGCAGCCGGGAGCAGAGAAAGCAAAAATTGTCCGTGCTCTATGTGGGCAGGTAAGATGGTACTCTCTCCCCAGCACTACTATGTAACAACGACTGGCTCAGGTGTCTACCAAGCAATCCATGAGAACTGGGGATCCTGTTGGCTGCCCGGCAGGGATGTATTGGCAGCAGTTGGATTAGAGGCGGAGCTTGACGTCACATGCATTGGAGGAGGCCTGTGTTAGTCTGCACCCTCCTACAGGCAGAGACAGTACAAGTGATAGGGAGAGACAACAAATGGGCGTGTCTATTGGCAGCCAAACACATTGGGGTGAAAATTGAGTAAAAATAAAAAAAGTAAATGCCCTTTTGGTCAGATTGATTGTATTTTATATGGCCTCTAAATGGCTTGCAGAGCAAAGATGCACATTTTGAGTGCAGTTTTAAGCCTTGTGAACAGCATCTTGCTCTTGCTCATGGTTGCGCAGTGGGAACCACATTTTGATGAGGCACAGCTCACTCAACCTGGGAAAACAGTTCAGTGCTTTGCACTTTGACATCAGTTTTGTTGCTGTCATGTGTCCTCTTTAATGAATATTTCATGCATGGCATCAAAATGTTAAATAATGTCTGTACACTATTTTTGGAACCCCCAATTAAGGCTTACATTTTGAATTTCACTGCATTTCATGGCCTAGTCTATTACATGGGAAAAAGCTCATTTCACGCTTCGTGGAATGATTTTCATGGCTGTGAATTTGGGTCCTATTGTGTAGAGCAAAGTCTGGGTGTACTCATAGGCTTTATTTTAGAATAACAATAAGAATTTAAACCCTGAAATAAAATATTTGAAATGATGCAGAGATTTTAGAAAGCAGCTTCACAATGAGTCACCTTGATCAAGCGGTACGTATGCTGTGACCGTGTTGACTGCTAAAAACATTGTTGTGGGGACATTTTTGTTTTGGAAATGCGTTTATACATAGGCTTCAACTTCTGTCTTTGAAACAAATGCTGTGAAAATAACATACTGTAGTTGCTAGTTGTTTCTGCACAGCTTTTGTGTCTTGACTTAAAATAATGTCTGCTGTCTCACATAAAAATACTGTATAATATGAGCAGTGGGTTATGAATATTTTTTTTAAATGGCAAATTCAGGTTCACATGTCAGACAGGATTACCATTCAGAGTGATCTCTATAAATCTTATGTTTTATTCATGCAAGACTATTTTGAGGCGGCTGTTTTTAGCTGTTTTTGCAGGCTAGCTTTGAGTTTTAGCATCTACAGTTTTAATTAAGCAGACCTGACTGTGTCCTTTAACAGATGAGCACTGTGACCGAGTCTTTACTGAGACTTGACTGAGATTACTTTTTCAAGAAAGTAATGAGTAATCCCATCACAGTTTTTCAGAAGTAATCCGTAATTTGTAATAGATTAGTTTTTTCATTAGCAACCCCCAAACAGTAAGATGTTGGAAATACATATTCAATCATGTGTCCAGTTTTTATTACGTTTTATTGCTGCTTGTGGCCAAAATATCAACAATTAACTTCTTAAAATATTATTGTAGACCAGTCATATCTGTGACACTGTCACCTGACTGTCCCGCACTTCTTTGCTTATTTTCTTCTTATTTCTTAATGTGTGGTAGGACGTTTAGCCAAAAAAGATGTATTAGAATAGAGTTGTAATATAGTAAACCAAATGAATTTATTTGGAAACATTTCTGCCACATCATAGAGGAGAGCAGTGAGAAGTCGATGAGTGTGCTGGTGCTTGTGGTGTCAGATTGGAGGTTGGAAGGCCTGTAATGAGGGTTGTTATTACAGAGTGCTGTGGCCAACTTTGGAGCTGTGCTTAGTGGGAATATGACTTTGAATGTTCCAGCTGCATGTGGCTAGAATGTGTTTAGATGGGTGAGAGGAAAGTAGAAATCTTGTATGGCGTGTGTAAATGACAAGCTATGCAAAATATAATGCCATTACTAGTTTTATGGCTTACATAAAAAGGCGTCTGTGATCTTTCTAGAAAAAACTGTAACTTTAAAATAAAATTTTTGTGTATGATTTTGTAGGAAACAGTTCATTGCATTATGAAATAAAACACTGAAAGAGATTGTGTGACTATGGGGCTGTAAACAGAATAATTGATTAGAGATGCAGCAATATGGAATTTTTCTTTCTGATGTGACAATTGATAATTAACTGATTATGGCCAATACTGATAGGATATAAACAAAATATTGTAATGTAAATTATGTAGTGGCCATTACAGGGAGTCAAAGAGTGGTCAGCAGATGATGTGTTATGTAGAAGAAGGAAGAAAAATTATCATTTGGTACTATCAGCCATAATGGGCCCAATAACAAATGTTAATTTTTACAAATGCAGATCAAAAAAATTAAAAACAAATTAAAAAAACAAACAAACAACTGTAGTGTTTCTTACATTTACTTTGACTTTTATTTCATTACACAGTATGAAGATAGATTTCTAGTCAAGTTAATTTTATTTGATAATATACATCCATTCCTGTATTTCATACCTGCAACACATTCCAAAAAAGTTGTGACAGTAATGCCTTTACCACAGGGGTGGCCAACCCCGGTCCTGGACAGCCACATTCCTGCACAGTTTGGTGATGTCACTGCTCTGACACTACAATTAAACCTGCTAATTGCCTGCTGAGTTGAATCAGATGTGTTTGATCAGGGAGATCACCAAACTGGGCAGGAATGCGGCTCTCCAGGACCGGGGTTGGCCACCCCTGCTTTACCATGTTGTAATGTTGCAATTCCTTCTCACAGCACCTAAAAGATGTTTTGGTTACTAGGTGATGAAATGTTTTAGTGGTTATTTTGTCTCTTTCATCCTGCAAACATGTCTTAAAATGTGCAACAATACTGGGCTGTTGTTGTCACATTTTTTGTTTCAAACTTCTCTACATGTTCTCTATTGGGTACAGGTCAGGACTGCAGTTATGCCAGGTCTTTTTAATCTGCGCAGCATGTGGTTTTGCATTGTCTTGTTGAAAAATGCATGAACATTTCTGGTAAAGATGTCATTTTGAAAGCAGCATATGTTGCTTTAAAACCTTGGTGTACTTTTCTATATTAGTGCTGCCATCACAGAAGTATCAATTAAATTGGCCAACATCACTGACACAACTCCATACCATGACAGACCCTGGCTTTCGGGTTTGTTGCTGATACTAAAGCACATACTGTCAATCACTTAAACTTAAACATGCTCATTCAGGGCTAGTCATATGCAAAATGGTTAAATGATGTTTTGTTTTGTAATGTAAAATAAAAGAACACACTCAAATTTTAATGCACAGTTGCTGTTTATTTGCTATACATATATACTGAATAAAATGATTGTAAAATGTGGCCTGTGCCAAAGTCATTACCACATATTTTATTTTGTGTTTTATTTTTCCAAGCTGTTAAATTCAGAAAATCCCTGTTTCTTGTAGAGGATGTGTCTCTTTTCCAATATTCCTCATTGGAATAGTCCACAGACTGAACATTTCTCACTGTTTTACATATGACTTTGGAAAGTGGAATAAATGGTCACCTCTCCTGTATGAAAATACGAAGTTGCCATCTAAATGCAAACGAATGCAGATATATTAGTCAGCCCTATTTCAAGATCTTTAGTGAATTCACGTCTCTCTAACCTCTCTTTCAGATATTACAATGCCTGCTGAAAGCAGTGTCACTGCACATGTATTTGAATGGCCCTTTCCAGACGAAATCGAGAACCATTTGAATATCTCATTCATTTGCATTCAGGATTTCTCAGGATAATCTCAGGGTGCATAATTTCCACTGAAAAAAGAAATCCATCTTTAAATAGACAGGTTCATTCACATTCCAATCACATTTTTCTCCTTTGTGCTGCTTGAGGAATTAGTCAGTTATTAAAAGTCTTGTTAGAGTGCAGTGTTCCATGACCCAGCAAATGGTGTCCAGATGAAATGACTGGAGCAGGACAATAGAGGGTGAGGAGGGGGGCCCACCGTCAGCCTTAGTGCTCCCGGAGTTCCCTTACCGTAACTTTCTCACACTCACACCACTTTGCAGACTGCAGAGATGGGACTTTTCTACCTCTTTAATGATATTTTTTCTTAATTTTCTCCTTTTTACTAGGGACGCACAATGATAATGGGATCAAATGGTTATCTGCTAACAGTAGCCTGTCAGATATTTGATTAAGTTGTATTGTGGAAGAGTAGAACATTTATGTTTATTCATTTTACATCATTTTAACTGGAAAAGTAAATATTGCATTTTCCAGTCCTCTCAAATTCAGAAAATTTCACCAGGAATGTGGGATGCAAAAGCAGAACCTTAATAGAAAAATCAGTGGTGATACAGTCAGAAATCTGAAAATTGCACAAAAATCCTGGAGTAAGTCACGTAAATGTAAAACACATATATGGCAAGAAAGAGCAGAGGACAGTCCAAAGGGTCTGAACCAGGAGAACCTTACAATGTCACAAGGAGTAACAGCCCAACAATCATAAACAAAGACAAAGCAGTACTGTTGCCAATAACTTTGCAAGTAGCAAGACAAAGTCAGGGTCCTTTTAGATGTTCATTGATTTAAGAAACCCTGCCGGTGAGTAAGAGGCAAGGATCAGAAGACTGGTGAGGCAGATCACTGCCTGGTGCTCTGAGCTGAAGAGGCTGAATGCTGCTTGGTGCTTGGCACTCACTTGCAGTGATGGGTGTGACAGCAGGTTTCACTTTTACCACTTTTTCTGTTGAGTATGAGACTCAGCATTGCTTTTTCTGATATGGGCGAAATGGGCAGGTTCTGTGAAGCGCCCTTGGGACCATTGCATTGCTTAGAGTCAGCCGATGTTCATCCCGGGTTAGGGTGCTGTATGTTTGAGTTGGTGGGTTTTCTCACAAACTGTTGGTTGAGCAACAGTTTTTGGAGGGGGGGGGGTCGGTGTTGTTAGCGACTGCGCAAGGGTCGGGGGGGATCGGTGTGGGGTGGTGTGTGCTGGAGGGGTTGTTTGCAGGGTGCCAAACAGGCTAGGACCACCACTGTTCTAACTAAAATTTTTAGATGTTTACAAATGTAAAAGATTATCAAAGATTATCAAAGCCCAAAGTTTGCTACTATCAGGCTAATGTAGCTAACAAGTAATTCTTCAAAAAATATCACTGAGTGCAAACCTTAATCATCACACAGTAGCCACAAATAGTTTTTAAGTAATTTTGTATATTATTTCAAAAATATCAGAAATGCTTATATGGCTTTTACACTGTTTGACATTTTATATATCAAAATCATACAAACCGGATTCCAAAAAAGTTGGGACGCTAAACCAATTGTGAATAAAAACTGAATGCAATGATGTGGAGATGCCAACATCTAATATTTTATTCAGAATAGAACACAAATCACAGATCAAAAG